>JBAMJV010007847.1:0-152500 GCA_037951105.1 Echinarachnius parma
TGTTGAAATCGTCAAAGCTCATTGTGCAGAACAATACACCCTCCCAGATGAACAATATATTTTCGATTAAGTAGCTCTGAGTGCGCTAATAGCTTATATTGAGCATGAAGCCTAAATCAATCACGTCGGGTGAATTATGCGTGCGTTGCGATAATCACTTTTTGATTACCTGCCTCGCATTCCCAGTTTTAATCAAATCTGTCATGCTTTTCGAGGTTATCGTCCAGTTGATAAATGTATTTTTGTGTACAGTGGGGAAGCATACGGAGTAAATGTCACGGGGAGCCTGTGCCTCCAAATAATTTTGAAAAGGAGGACATCCCAAGTCGAAATTCCCATAGAAACCATAGGACAATCCTATGGGTTCTGTATGGGTTTCCTATGGGTTTCTTATGGGTTCCCTATGGGTTTCCAATGGGTTTCTTATGGGTTCCCTATGGGTTTCCAATGGGTTTCTTATGGGTCATTATGAGTTTCTATGGGACCAAAAGACATTTACCAGGTCGAAATTCCCATGGAGTCAAATAGGAAACCCATTGGAATCCCTTAGAAACCCATAGAAACCCATATTCCACTTTCCCAATTGAAACCAATAGAAATCAACTGTACAGGCCTATGGGTTTCTATGGGTCTCCTATGGATGTTGGTTCTATGGCAATTTCGACCTGGGATATTATTTGGAGGGGGAAAAAGACATCCATAAGGTGTGCCTCCCTCAATTCAGTCCGCCAGCGCTACGCCACTGCCCCCCACCCCCTCCATAGTTTCCTCTCAGAATTACCAGATGGGTAGCTACATAAAGGGGGGGGGGGGGGGGGGGGGTCCACAATAGTTTCACAAACAAAGCAATACAAAACTATAAATATGAAATCAAGATAATAATACGCATTAAATACAAATTAAAGAAATCCAAATTAAGAGAGTGCCCCCAAGCAGTTGGACCACGTTACGTCACCAAGTATAAGACAATAGTCATACAAAGCAGAATGGAGAGGTGGGGGAGGTTGCGGTCGGGGGCTACAGCATCCTGCCCCTACCCTTCCTGAAGTCAATATTATGGCAAAACATACTTTTAATTGTCATAGTAGGTGAAATATATAACAAAAAGTTTGAACATTTTGTGCTTGACAGAATGCTTGCAAGGAACGACCGAACACGAGGGGTCGTGTTATTACGTCAGTCCTCAGAACATGACCCGTAACCACAGCGACATTGTGAACCTCTGCGGCGACTATGGGTTTCATCTCGTCTACGTGGAAACAGCACAAGAGCAGGTATGCGATGAATACAGAGCTCGTAGTTACGCAAAACTGATAGACCCCATATTCTGAACTAATTCCCAGTGGGAAACTCTCGTAGGCAACGGGTTCAATATGTAGATAAAGGTACTACGATATAATACAACGCACAAGCCTAGTAAGAACGTTGTTTACATTTTTAAATGGATCCCTTACTATTCAATGCATATCTATGATTACTCTTGGAGGATATGATTGAAAAAATAAAACATTTTCTAAACATGTTCGCTGTTTTCTAACTTGTTCGCATGGCAATTATCCTGAATTTGTGCAAATGTTCTATAATTTTGTTTGTCATAATTATCAACTCTTTAGATTTCCAAATGTATAATCAATGTTCGTATTAATTGTATTTAGATTTACTTATTTAGTTTTGACTATTATTTCAAAGAAGTATCATTTTGAAATTGGTTTGCACGTTGTTTATTCCTAAAATCAGAATGTATATTGCTGACTAAAATACCACTGCCGTGGTTTCTATTGTATGAGGCTGTAATTTCTAATCATAATAAATGTTTAATCTGATTATTATCTTGTAAATGATACAACACATGAGGTAAAACTAATGATAAGTATTACTTTCTAATTTATTGGTTTGATATTTTGTTTTTATTTTGTAAAAAACATTATATTTTCAACTCGACAGGCCTATCTGGAAAGCAGGCTTATTAACACTACAGCTGACTACTGGATGGGACTCACCCTTGATCCGCAAGTGGGAAACCCGTCATGGCTGGACGGAACACCTCTGACATTTGACCGAACAAACGGCGCCTCGTTTACCAATGGAGGGGAGTGTGTGAAAATAGGCGTGTCTTCAAACTATGACTGGGTGGGCGGGAACTGCAGCGATCGGCTGCCATTCATATGCGAACGCGAGATTGGTAAGTATTGATAATAATAATCCATAAATATAAAGTGCAATTTTGCAATGAATTCTCAATGCGCATACTTATATAAATAATATTTATATTTTGGAGGAACAGAAAGTTGAACAGTTTCAGGCGTGGGGATGTAGAGTGATTCACCGCGGTTCGCAATACGTACCTAGGCCAGCTTGTGTGCACTATACAATTAGCCAGTGTGTAATTCATACCGTGAGCAAGTCACTGGCAATATGGTAACGCGCATCTGATTTACGATTCCGATCCACATTTAAATATGGAGGGGTATAATTATGAACAAATCGGAGTGCCTATCAGTCTTTTCAGGTATCTCCAGGTTCAGTAAAACACAAAAGAATGTCAACCACAAGAATATACTATGTTCATCAAGTTGGTTATAATTTTAAGTTCCCCGTGATAGAGGATTCAAATGATGCATGAACTACCAATCGCCTTATAGTCTTACTCTCAGTCTAATTACCTTTCTACTCTGAACCATATGTGTCATGGATTGCTTTTCATCGTTTTGTCAAGTCCAGAGAAAATCAAACTGTTGTATCATACAATTGAATCACTGTAATTGTGATTAACATGCATACGTTGATTATTTTGGTTTGTGAAGATTAAGTAAAAAGACGAAATATAATAAAAGGTCTGCATGTGCTAGACTTATTAAACAGTCGCTATGACCATTTATTATTCCTAGCTATAAAATCAATATAATTCCACTAAAATATATTTTGAAGTCATAGTCTTCTGAGACTAGCTCTTAAATTATAGTTTCCTGTATTATGATAAAGACAATATTATCGCAACTTTGTAGTGTCGGCTGGCAAAAAGTGGACAGTATCTGTAACTATGGCTGCGACGGAGCTGTAAATCATTACACGACAAAACACATATCAAAGATATAATATATTAATACTAGATTAATTAATGGTAGATTCATCGCGGTTTCACATCCAACTTGGGAGGGTATGACTTGATACCGCTGTATTAGGCTACTTGTGCAAATGAGAGATTGTTAGATTCATTTAATAGTATAGAAGATGCCTAGACGCCTTTTCATTAACCGTTTTGTTGATGCAATTGCCGTTCAATTATCAAGTTTCAACTTCAATTTTCTATCTCCTACAAGAACAATGCAAATTAATCACAATCAGCAGTTCACACCGTATACAGAGGTAATAATACAAATGTAATCTTGAGACAATTTGCATATTTCTTTCACCAAAAATACTTGATACATGACTGTATTAGACATCATTTACTCAGCATAATTATGTTTATTCTGTGTTTCTCTTTGTAATGGCAGAATGCACAACCACTACACCAACTTCCACGCCGCCATCTCCACGGGCCGGTAAGTTTGCAATGTTGGTTCACTGGTCAGTCGAAAAAAAAACCTACCTCAAAGAACATACAGTGTGCTCATAGTGTGAACACACTGTAAACACACTGTGAGCACACCCTGAGCTCACTGTGAAATACAGTGTGAACACACTAAGAGCACACAATGATGGTACACTATTCTATAAAGTGTGAATACACCAATTTACCAACTTGAACGCACACTTGAACGGCATATCACAGTGTCATTACAAAGTCATTATACAGGTATGTGTTCACACCTTCAATATGTTCACAGTACCGTTATCCATAGTGTGATAATTGTCGACGCTATTTAATGATCCACATTTAAAGGGGTAGTACAGTTCTGGTCCATACTTAACCTTAGTAAGTCAAGCTTATAATTTATCATTACAAACTAACAGTTACAATGCAATGTACCTTGGTATGTTTTCCAAAAAATGTGTAGCATTTATGATGTTTTGTTAATTAATTATTGAACAAAATGTTGAGCCCCAACATTTATTAAATAATGATAATAATAGAGCGCCATGTATCTAGGAGCCCTATTTCAGAGGCGCATTTATTTACCCTTGGTCATCAGGTACAGTTCAAACCCGCACAGTTATTTTGTGCACCATTCCAACTCCCAGGGGAGCATAGGCATACTAGTCCAAGCTGCCCTAATATGTAGAGCGCTACATGCTAATTTAACACCCGACCAAGTAGCCTACCCATTCATACTCCTGGGTAGAGAGCAGCAATGTAGATTAAATGCCTTGCTGAAAGACATACAATGACGGGGCATCGATTGGGTTTGAACTCGGGTCCCGAGATCGGAAGTCATATCCGATCGTGCCACAACACCTCTATTTTCCAATGCTTTTTTAAAAAGGTGTTTTTTAAAGGGCATCAAGCGTGGGGATGCTACATAGCGGGTCGCCATTTTGAACTGGGTTAGTTTGCGCGCACCGCATGACACTGAGCTAACGTGCATTACGCACCGTGCGCAACGCGTATGCAAGATGGCGCCGTGCATCTCATTTGACGAATCTGAACTACCTTTAAACAAAAATATTGTTTAAAGCGCCCTCTAATCAATAGCCCTACCTGTAGGCCAAATAAATATTTCATGATTTTCTTTTCTCATTTTGACTTGCACACATTATAATGCTTTAATGGATATTTGTTTTATTATATGCGAAAGAGCATCTTTTTTTGGCATCATGGCTTGATGCATGATAATGATAAACAGCGACGGTGGTTAGTTGCGCCATGCATAGGTCACGTGGTCCACTCTGCTAGAGAGTCTAACACATGTACAATGCTACTTTGAAACTTGTTCAATTCTTTTTCATACATCTTGTTGCTTTATATTTGCAGGCGGAATAATATCATCTTCTTTCGGGATCCTTACTCAGGGCGCCATGTTAAAGAACACCGTAGTTTACATGCATGTAATGGCGTCTTCATTGGTCACGTGTGCTGCGCTGTGTCACTACGTGGTCTAAAAAGTTCATGAAATTCCTCTCAATATTATTTAAACATCTAATATTGTTTGTATTATATTGTTTGTGTTGTTTTTTTTAATTGTTTTTTAGGCGCAAGAATATCATCTTCTTTCGGGATCGTTGCTCATGGTGCCATTTTAAAGAAGACCGTAATTTACAAGAACAAGGTGGCTTCTTCATTGGTCACGTTTGCTGCGCTGTGTCACGTAGCCTAAAAATGTTTATGAATTTCATAATATGTTTAGTTTGACCTTAATATTATTTATACAGCTTATGTTGTTTGTGTTGGTTTTTATTTTAATTTGCATGCAGGCACAAGATTATCATCTTATTTTGGAATCGTTGCTCATGGCGCAATATTAAACAACACCGTAGTTTACAAGCACAAGGTGGCGTCTTCACTGGTCACGTGCGCTGCGCTCTGCCAGAGGGATGCCCAATGCGGATCGTTCTCCTTCATCCAACAAGAGAAGGCCTGCTTGCTCGCACCCGGTGGATTCATCGATCCTATTCACATCGAGAATCGCGAGGGCGTCAAAACGTACGCAGAGAAATAAACCGAGCTCGATAAATGTTTACGTCTAAATAATCATATTAAAGGGACTTAGTAACATTGTCCAAATCCTCAAAATAAAATGTTAATTCTAGCGGTTCCCTCATACCTTGTTGTATTCGTATTAACAATAAAATCATGGGACAGGTTTCGGTTTTTCAAATTTCCCTTTCGTTACAAAGATATGTACGATCGAAGTATTCAGATAAGAAAAACTCCGGGAGAGTTTTTCTTATCGTGTACAAAGTGAGTGCAGTGAGTTAGTGAATATCACCCGAATATCACTTTGCATTTTCGCTCATTACTTGGCCATGCAATGTCCATTTGACTTGAAATGTTCACACAATACCCTATGGACGACATATGAGATAACAACAATATACATTGCATCAACCATTCATCACTTTTTGCACATGTCAACAAAGTTACTAGATCCCTTTAAGTGTGTACATACTGAGATGTTGCATAATTGTATTCATGATAATATTCTGTTTGACTGTGCAGCCTTTGAAGAAATGGATTGAGTTTTGGTATAGACTGAGGACGCTGCACAAAATAATTTGTTTATGAGGTAATGAAAAATTGAGTGTCAAATTTGAAAGAGCATACAGTTTTAATGACAGAATCAACTTTATTGATCAAAATCGGTTTAGAGAGGGCTGCAACATCCATGAATATAACAATATTTGTAATTATTGTAGGGCCCCAAAATAATTCAATAATTATGAACCAGCCATTGAGAAAAACAATGTTTACACTTTTCAAAACTTTACAAAAGATGTTTTTAAATAGATGTTCTCTCTATTGAATCATTATTTTTAACAAAACATCACATGCACAACTTTTTAATAAAAAATGGTTGAAACCAATCACGTTTTAGAGAGCGCCCTTTAGGCTTTTAACGGCTCTTTTTGTATGATAACAGGGTTTTTACTTAGTTGTTTGTGATTTGTTATACCTTTGGAGCATGGTGGAAATATAACTATTAGTTTGTAATGTAATGTTATGGACTGTTATGGCTACTAAAATTCAGTTTGACCAAAACTGTACTCTCTATACCAAAACTCAACTGCGAATGCATTGACTTTAGAGCGCATAATTGATCATGTTGATAGTCAACAATTGATTTCTGATTTAATTCATCAAAGCCCTCTGTAGGCAGAGTTTTGGCAACAAGAGACATCATCTTGTTATCAAACGCTGTACACTCATGCTAATGGCCTAGTCCCACTGTACTGTTTTTCCTTCCGTTTCCTATCCGTTTGACATCCGGAAGGTACTAGCAGGAAATTAAATGAGGCGGACCAGGTTCGGAATGGACAAGCAGGATAACTTTTAATTCGGCTCCGTTTCGCGTGAAACGAAGCGTCATGAAACTGCATAATGTGCTAGATATTGACCGTTTCGCAACATGAGGTCGGAAGAGAAACGGTGCAGTGAGACTATTTCATAACCTACGCCTTGTATACGTGGTTTAGACGTCAATCTCTATTATATCTTACGGTTTGTGTTTTATTCCCTATTCTTTTGAAAGGTTAAAATTGACGAAACGTATTTTACAATCGTGATTTTTGTTATCATATTTTGGTTTGTATAAAGGTTGTGGACTTCAATAGCGACGTTTTATATAAGCTTTGAGCGTCACGTCTGTCTCGACAAATTCAAAGTGGAAGCAATTTATACAATTAATGTGATATGAATGTAAAGTGAAATAAAATTAGTATATTTTAGGAGGAGTTCATTCATTATGATGGGAAATTAGTAGTTAAACATGTTAAAGGAATGGATTGAAAGAATGCCTGTAAAGTGTCTAACTCCACGAAAATGTCTTGGAACTTCCTCGTTTCTCTTCTACCGTGTTGTTTAGCTTATAGTAAGAGAAGAATAAAATAAGATTATATTTTTTTTCAAATGCCCCTTTAGTATGACGATATCTATCATTCATCTCAAGAGCGTTAATGAACGGTAATAAACCTCATAAACGTCATACAGTAATTCGTTGTAAAAACTGACGCATATTTTTGCTTTTTTAACTAGGAAAACAGTGTTCTTTTTCAATGAAACTTTCACACATCATTCGGATATATCTTTCAATGATTTTGGTACAGGATTGAATTCTCAAATTTAATTTTGGCAATATCTGCCACTGACAGGTGGACCTTTAAATATATTACCACGTAATAGAGAAGGGTTCAATCAAAGTTGTAGGAAATGTACTTGTCAGATATGATTATTGTATACAAAAAAAAGGTCACATAATCATATAAAGTGATATTTGCTGCAATACTTCTCACTATTTTTTTCAAATGGTATCCTTTATAATATAAATATATAACAAAGCTGATATTTGAAAACAAAATTTGCTAGATTCCTTGAGTTGAATACTCCTTACACTCAATTGATAAAACACCCAAATGTTTCTGTAAATGAATAATTTCCTGTCGTAATAAAAATGTTCTATATCGACACCGTACGTTTGGTAACGTACTGTATTCCACAATAAGATGGAATGTTGGCACAAATACAAATTTCAACTGTTATTTAAATACAAATAGATACCTAAATGTATTATGTATGTTATTTTCCCTACTCGACGATGAAGTATATATTATTATTTGATTTTATAGATAACTTTATAATAATAATCTATTTCATCTGTATGTATATAATGATACAATAAAGTTAAATTTGCTGTGATGTTTTAGTTCTTTGTGTCAATGTATATATCAATACATCATATTATCCGAATATTATAACTAGAGTCGACCAGGGAAGTCGAAATAATATAACGTGTACAAATGCTTCTATAGTATTATTTTTACGGTAACAAAATATGAAAATGGTTTACAACAGTTTGGTGTAATATTCGGTAAACGTCGCTTGAACATTTAAGTCATATACAGTTAGGTCGATGCCCTGCTTTGTTGACTTAAACATTCATTAACGAAGGACCAATGGTTTGCGTTGGACAAAAGGAATACATGAAATCTATAGAGAGCAATATAATTTGGATACCCTACTAAATGCGACAATCAGTACATTCGGGCTACACACATGACAGAGGAGATGATGAGTAAATGAGATTAAAAGACTAGCTGTCCGCGTTTCAGTAATTACTCCTGTTTCTATTCAGCCATATATAATTTTATTTGAACAAATTAAATATAGTGTTAGATGAAAGGCGGTATCATATCATGACAGAAGGAGGAAACAATTGCATTTAAAGTATAATCATAGTTGTGTGTGTATAATGTGTTATGTGTGTGTGTGTGTGTGTGTGTGTGTGTGTGTGTGTATGTATGTACATATGTCCATGTATGGATGTGTGTATTCAGTGTAGGTGTGTGCTGCACGTACTGTACTATTACATGATACAATATTAAATTTTAATGCAATCATGTTGCGGTGTGAACTTTTGAAAGTGCACTTCACTCACATTATTGCTATATGATAGGGTTGATTTTTGTGTGTGTCCCCGACATATCTGATTGATTATTAATAAGTGGCGCTATATTGCCGTCCATATAATATTTAAAGGGATCTAGTTGACATTATGCCAAAACTAACAAAGGTTTGATGCAATGTGATCCGATCAATAGATATGTCTACTGAGTGATTAATGAAATATCCATGCACGTTTATTAAACAAGTGCTGTATTGCCGGGGACTAATGAGCGAAAATGTAAAAGGATTTTTTCTAACTCATTGCCATAGGTTTGTCCAAGGAAGACTTTAAAGAAAGCTAGCCACATTGTCCAAATCCTAACAATCGAATAAGATTTCTAGCGGTTCTTGCATACCTTGTTGTATTCGTATTTACAATAGAAGCATGGGACATGTTTCGTTTTTTTTTCGAATTTCCCTTTCGTTAAAAAAGATATTGACAATTGAAATGTTCTGATGTTAAACTATCCACTGGATAGCCATAAGCGTGTACAAAGTCAGTGCAATGAGTAAGTGAATATCACTTTGCATTTTTGCTCATTACTCGGCCATATAACGTCCATTTAACTTGAAATGTTCCCAGTGGACATAATTTATCAGATAACAACAATATACCCATTGTATCAACCGATCATCACTTTTTGCACATGTTAACAACATTACTAGATCCCTTTAAAATTCAAACATTTCAATCATGAATATCTTACAAACTAAATAGAAAATCGGAAAACCATAACTTGTTCCATGTTCACATTAGTAATACGAATCCACTAAGGTTCGCAAACAATTGATAGCGTTATAAATAAGTCTTGTCGCTTTTGACAGTGTACACAGATCCCTTTAACACGTCCACTATGCATGTTTTGCAGCAGTGTACCATTATGTATACCATTGCCAAATACATGAGTTATGATCATGATAATTGTTGTCGACGATGCTTAATCATCAGCCCGTCAGCTCATATAATTCATATTGAGGTATTCATTTATCATAATTATCAATGTTGTAGGAAACATTCGTAAAAGGTATAAGGCTGGGCTACATTTACACTTTCACACAATGACCCCTTTCGAGAAAAGTTTGGTTTTCAAAACAAATTATTTTCAGACAATCAACTTACTTTTTTTAGCTTCTGATGAAGAACAACGGAGATGTTCGAAACGTCAAGCTAAAACAAGTAAGTTGATGGTGTGAAAATAATTTTTTTAAAGTAACAATTTCACAATCAGATGAATCTTATCAAGGGTTTGATAATTCATTATCGAATGCAAAATATGAAAACATAACACACGCTATAAGTCTGCTGTTTCATAATATTGGTAACCAAGACCGTTTCAAAACAGTTCATAATTTGGTTTAATATATACAATGATGACTTTGCACGTCCGCATCATAATTTGGTTTAGTATACATGTGATATGCGAGATATATTAGCAGTAACTAGTCAATAATATATAGCTATGTAATACGAAAATCTAGATTGCCCGATGAATCTCAATAAATGTCGAGCTTGATTTGATTAAATTACTGTACAAGAGATCACAGAACTCGTTAATAATTGACCTGCTAATTTCGCTATTCAAATTTTTAATAGGTGTTTAAACGAGAATTGAATGTCATTGCCGAATTGATCATCGTCAAATTTATATCTAACGACTTTGATTATTAGTGTCGATCAACTTAATTAACGATCACGCAAATCTGCCGTAAAGCCGATACAATGCTTTGCTACGTGTCGTAACCAGGAAGGATGTTTTTCTGTTGTTTAGCTCATAATAAACGTGTTCCAGATTATGATTATTTTTCACTGAAGAAAATTAGCTTGAAACAGCTTTTGGGACGCTGGATTCTGGCTAGATGGGATCATGAAGATGAATATATTAAACAAATATACCATGCACTGAGAGCCTCTAGTTGAAATTATGGATTCCAAGGTGACAGGAAAAGCACTATGTTCTGAGGGTCGTAGACCCGAAGAACATATTGCTTTTTCTGTCACCGAGGAATCCATAATTTCACTAGTGGCTCGAAATAGTGCATGTTATATCCTACATGAATGAAATCCTGTTCAGTGATTGGTCTACATAGCGTCATGTGACCAAACATAGTAATGCCCATGGAGAAAAATGTGCTATGCGTGACGTCATTCATGGAATAGTTAAAGCTATTCCATGAATGACGTCATAGACGCCGGGTGATCATATTGAGCCCATAGAGATGCAGGTTATAAAACTTCCCTGCGAGCAGAGGTCTTGTTTTAGCTTGCGAAAGATGCTCGACGAGATTTCTCAAAGAGTTATTTAAAAAGAAATACAGCATATTTTCACCCGTAAATATCAATAAGTTCCAAAGAATATTCTAGAGATGCATTTCATGTATAATGTAGCGGTATTCGAATTTAAAAATAACGACAATGGTGCACATTGTGCATCGTTGTCCTTCTGTGGTCGTGACACTAATTCGTCATTTAACAATCGGCCGCGGTGTGCACTGCACTAGCTGTATGTCTAATGTACGAATAACTATTTTCTCCATACAATTACACGTGTGTAGTATGTAAAGCAGGTTAATTATTCACCTTGATATGCGCGTTTTGCATTTGGGTGCGCATTAGTTGTTAAGGCGCGTAACCATGAATGGAAAGATAGCGCAATACGCGCTCTGCGCTAGGACTATTGCGCAAAGGGGGTCAGTGTCACAAACAGAACATAGTCAGTGCAGTGATGGTTCCATGATCAATGTTTTGTTTTTCTTTATATTTTTCATTAATTTAATTGGAAATCATTTATTTTTGCGATGATTATGATTATGCGAAGGATATAAAACAAACATATCATGCACTATTTCGAGCCACTAGTGAAATTATGGATTCCTCGGTGACAGAAAAGGCACTATGTTCTTCGGGTCTACGACCCTCAGAACATAGTGCTTTTCCTGTCACCTCGGAATCCATAATTTCAACTAGAGGCTCTCAGTGCATGGTATATTTGTTTAATATATTTGTTTTATATCCTTCGCATAATCATAATCATCGCAAAAATAAATGATTTAAATTAAATTAAAGAAAATATAAAGAAAAACAAAACATTGATCATGGAACCATCACTGCACTGACTATGTAATGTTTGTGACACTGATCCCCTTTGCGCAATAGTCCTAGCGCAGAGCGCGTATTGCGCTATCTTTCCATTCATGGTTACGCGCATTAACAACTAATGCGCAACCCAAATGCAAAACGCGCGCATCAAAGTGAAATAATTAACCTGCTTTACATACTACACGTGTAATTGTATGGAGAAAATAGTTATTCGCATATTACACATACAGCTAGTGCAGTGCACACCGCGGACAATGTTAAATGACGAATTAGTGTCACGACCACAGAAGGACAACGATGCACAATATGCACCATTGTCGTAATTTTAAATTCGAATACCGCTACGTTATACATGAAATGCATCTCTAGAATATTCTTTGGAAATTATTGATATTCACGGGGTGAAAATATGCTGTATTTCTTTTTAAATAACTCTTTGAGAAATCTCGTCGAGCATCTTTCGCAAGCAAAAACAAGACCTCTTCTCGCAGGGAAGTTTTATAACACACATCTCTATGGGCTCAATATGATCACCCGGCGTCTATGACGTCATTCATGGAAATAGCATTTACTATTCCATGAATGACGTCACGCATAGCACATTTTTCTCCATGGGCAGATTACTAGTGTGTTGGTCACATGACGCTATATAGACCAATCACTGAACAGGATTTCATTCATGTAGGATATAATGAACATATATCATGCCAAACAAATAAGGATACCTGTCTATGACAGCCAACCTGCCAAATGTAATAGTGGTCACCTAATGTGATCCCCTGCAGAGAAACCTGCCTATAGTGGCCACAAAATGGTGTGCCGCAAAATACCTGTCTATAACGGCCAACCTACCAAATATAATTGCAGCCACCATAATGACCCCCTGCAAAGAAAAACAATGTAATGGGACCCGCCCATGAACTGAAGTCACCTTACTACAGCGACACAATTGTTATGTTTGTTATTTCCCGTGGTTAGTTACTATTCACAAGTTTAACTATACATCCACTTAGAATGGGTTTGATGTGCGTTTTGTTTTATCAGGTATTTCGTAAGTCATGGTATAACCCGTTGTTAACCATATTCAATTCAATTCAATTCAATTCAAATATGGTTTATTCATTAAAAATAAATATATTGCAGCCACAGGGCTGAATTGCAACGTATTGGGAACGTAAACATGCATAACTTATTTCTTATAATAAATACATATAAAATACATTTTTTTAAATAGGTGTATTTTTGTAGAACAAAATTAAACATCTAAAATTGGACAACTAATTACGCTATATATAAAAACGCTAAACATATTGCACGTGTGTAATTGCATTTTAACAATAAAGCTCCAGTTGTGGTCTTGCATTATATTTAGGGAGAAAAAGAAAGTGATTACATTACGTTTCAATAAAAAAGATAATGTCAAGGGGATAAGTATAAATCCAACTAACTAAACGGGTTTTGCAAGCAGTTCTATAAAAGTAAATCACAAAATGTGGGTATGCCATTCTTTAAATAAATAATACAATATTATCATAAATTATCATATTATCATGAATATGTAGATATAATCATAAAAGTAGGGTATAATTCATTAATGCAGTGTCAATAGACGGAAGTTTGACAATCATTCAAATCATTACCAGGAATAATTTGTTAAAGGAGTATAATTAAGAGGACTATTATATAAATACACGGCTTTACGTATGCTGACAATACAATTAATATTAATGCAATTCATTATTTAAATAACACTACTGTTCCTATGTACAATATATTAACCCGTTTTAACCAGTTTTAACCCGTTACCATTTACGGATAAGTTTAGTCATTGATCACTCGGTCGATATTCATAAAGCTCAATAGCAATTCCATGATTTCCATGTACTTTACTTTGGTATATAGCGCATATAGACTTACGTAATATGCACGTTATAAATATGATATAATAATTATTAGTATTAGTATTACCACCAATCGGAATCGCTTGTATTGTGATTTAACCATGATGAAAATAATATTTCGTTTGTGAACATCAAGACCAGACAAGAAATGGGCATCGAAGGGTCTGCCAAATTTAATAATAGTGGGTCGCAATCATCTGTTATTATTTCAAGTTCCAAAATTCCCGAACATGTATTTTCAAGTATTCGTCTGAATATGCTCTTAAATTTTATGATTTCAAAATATGTTATGACACCATTCCTGCAACTCTAGAATGTGACTTACCAAAAAGATTATCTTCATTTTCCTCGGAAATGTATGTATATAAAACAAAATAAAAAACACCCCAAAACCTATAGTCAAACAGTCAGTGACATAATGTATTAGTGTTCCTTTTTAATTTGGCATACGAGTTGTATGGTTACCACACTCCCCCCCCCCCCCCCCCCCTACCCCCACTCCGAGGTAACAATGAACATATATGTTTTTAATAACGCAGCTTATTTAATTTACTCTGGCTCTAAACAAATTTAAATATAGCAGCCGGAATGCCCGATATGTAAAATGAATAATGAATATTACATGTTGTACTCTCTACCCCCGAGTAATTATATAATATGATATAATATACTATGCACGACTCTACACATTTTGATAAGTCCCGGACTGATTATAGAGCGGGCGGTTGCTATAGTATCAAACACAAATTAATTGACATATTGCGGGGTAATTGAATCCGATTGTCATATGACCTGTTTGGCGTGCGCAAACATTTAGCGGTCGACAAGCACAGTTATATCCACACAAAGCACAGACCGATCAATAGCGGGTGACCGATCAGTGGAAATACCAACATTTACGGAGACGGACCACACAATTTGCAATAATTGTTTGAACCTTTTTACTGACAGGTTTCGTACGACCATTAAACTGCAATCATATGTTACATTTGCATTCATGTGCATTGGATGTCTGCTCTATAATAGAGAACACGTTATAAACGAACTGTCTGCGCGTGACATGTGGAAGCATAGCATTGTACAGCCGCGGGACGTTTCTCAACTTTCCAGCTGAAGTGAAAACGATTTTGTTTTACTTTGGATTTCAAGCAAGAATTTGGTTCAAAGAAAGGCTGCAATCAACAAGTTTAACAACTAGTAGCCTACAATGTGACCCGTAAGAAGATCATCATCGTTATTCACCCAAAAAAGTAAGAATGATCTGATACGGTTATTTGTAAAGACATGACATATATTGTTCGCGATTGACTGAGCTTGGCAATACACTCACTAATACCACTCGCGCCATTTTAAAAAGATATATACAAAACTACAAACATGTTACATCTTATTTAAACGTTGTAGTGTAATAACAAAAGCATTACTTATAATCAAGATATTAACACTCTTCATGTTTTTCGGATAGTCAAGACTAACATAATATATATGCCTGTTGCATTTACATTTGCGAGACAATGCACGACTGAGACCTATACACATTGATTGTTCGCAGTCGACCGCGGGAATTTAGTGTAGGGACTACGTAATTACGTACATTTGTGTACCGGCTATATGCGATCGGTTCGAATAGCTAAGTTTTAGGCGTAAAGCTTTAGTTTTCTGAAAAAGTATGATCATGCATTACAAACATTCAGATTTTGTTTTCTTGTTTTTAAAGCACATCGGTTCACTGAGGCCTGGTATTTTTCAAGCTACGATTTGGACAGACACAAGCTGGCCTTTGGATTGTATCCCTCTCCATGCATGAAATACTGATTTACATTGCTGTTAGACTATCGGGGAGAATAAGGTAATTCAAATGCATTTAATGGTTGAAAATACGTAAGATCGATATATTCATATTTAATTGTCACACCAATTTAGTAAAATTATGTTTGAAAGTATTTTATAAAATAATTGCAATGTCTTATGCTTGAAATAAATGTTCTTTATTGAATGATATGTGTTGTCTGCTTAATCCTTATAACCCCTTGCCTACGAAATGTTGCATTTCTCACGGAATAAAAACATGGTAAACTAGGTTTATGTAGTGAATGGGATAAGTAAGCTAAACATAATCGATTATAAAGTGTTTGTCTAGGGACCACCAAACATTGCTTAGAATGATATTCCCTTATTTTAACAATGTTAGATGTTGAAAAAAATTTATTTAATTTGCCCCTTTTCTCTAAAAATGATTCGAAATGTTCCTTGTCAATATTATTTTATTGTGCGAAATTATGGTACCTCTACTCATTTTTGTTTATGTAAAATAACGATAAAAATGTAATAACTCATTGAGTTGGTATTTTTGTTTGTTTGTTTGTTTGTTGTTTGTTTGTTTGTTTGTTTGTTTGTTTGTTTGTTTGTTTGTTGTTGTTGTTGTTGTTGTTGATGTTTGTTTGTTTTTTGTTGTTGTTTTTTTTTTGGGGGGAGGGAAATTAACAACTTTACGGAAATTTAGATATTGTATACGAAATGCCCGCGTACATAATATATATTCCATTTGATATGGCAATGTGCAGTGTAATGTATCAAGTCTGTAGAATGGCACTATGAGATAATGAGTTTATATCTACTGTAGATTAACATATTATGTCATAGGCATGATGGTCTCTATAATGTAAAGCTTGGGTTTGTTTGTTTGATATTTAACCACGATAGAAAGTGGACGCTGTTCGTTATAACACGTAATAAGAAGAGAATACGAGCATTGAGTTGTATATGTATTTTGTTTTTGTTTTTGTTTGTTTTTTGTTTGGTGTTTTTTTTTTTGGGGGGGGGGGGGATTAAGACCTCTACGGAAAATTAGATATTGTACGAAATGCCCGCGTTCATAATATCTATTCCATTTGTTATATCAATGTGCAGTGTAATGTATCAACTTGATCTGTAGAATGACACTATGAGATAATGAGTTTATATCTACTGTAGATTAACATATTATGTCACAGTGCTATGATGGTCTATATGTATAGCTTTGTTTTTTTGATATTTTAACCACGATAGAAAATGGACGTTGTTCGTTATAACACATAATACGAATTTTAAAAGTATAAATATCGTGTACAAGTAAAATGAACCTTGCATGTGTTTTTCAAGAAGGAAACATCGATCTAGTTACCATAACAAGGTTACTCATGATTTCAGTAGATAAACACGAAGTTGATACTTTTCTTCAAATGCAACCTTTTATTTAAACAGGGTAAACATATGAACCATTACCAATCAAACAGTATTTCCATAAATATGTTTTGATGTCATTTTTTTCTTTTATTTCTATTTGTGCAGATGCTGTCATCTGGATTAAACATTCTCCTGCTATTGCTGATTCACATAACTTTGAGTAAGCAGCAATTTACCGATGGTAAGTCCGACAAAATATACTTTTTTTTTATCATAACCTTGATATTTGTTATATTATTCCAAATTGTTTTTTTGAATAATTATTATCATACATATATATTCAGGCATAACCAGGAAGATCAGCATTTCATCCAATATTGTAGCTGTGAGCCTGTGATACATATGTATGAGCTCCACCAGACAGTGGTGAAGAACGAACAGCTTTGCTACTATTTTTGGAAACAAATGTTGCTTTATTATGTGGTCAAATTTTGCTTGATGTGGTCATATTCGTTTGTTTTCAGGAAATATTCGGCTCGATTACGACACAGTCGTTGTTCATCAGCAGTGTGGCTGCTGACCAGCTGTAGACAGATTATTTTCCGCATTTGCACATTATTTTGCATGATATTGTAATACTGATAATATAATATAATAAAAAAATAGGCTAAACAGCGAAAATGGCGAAGGGCTGGTTGGGATATAGCACAGAGGATCCTAAGGAGCGATCTGCAAAAGACAGCAGGAAGTCACGATGTTTTGCCGACAGCTTTGTAATTGTTATCAAACTATTTTGTACACGTTTTATTAAAGCTAATAATGTGCTAATTAAATTGAACAGTTTACTGTTCTTTTGTTCGCAAGAGATATCAGACTTGCAGATGGAACGATAAAAAGCCAGGGGTGCGTTAAGGGATACCACAAGGAACCTGAGGAGAGATGTAAGACGGCCAGATAAACGACATCAAGGCATTGTGGTGTGCTTGTAGAATTGCTGCTGACCAGCTTTTGTCAAATTATGGTACATTTTTTGTGCTACTAATGTATTAAAGGGATCTAGTAACAGTGTCCAAATCCACAGAACTTCACTAGAAATCTAGTGGTTCCCTCATACCCTGTTGTATTCGTATTACAAATAGAAGCATAGAAAAGGTTTTGGTTTGTTGAACTTCTCTTTGGTTAGAAAGATATTTACGATTGAACTGTTCGGATTTTAACTATCCACTGGAAAGTAATACCTCTTTACAAAGTCAGGTGAATGAGTTTGCAAATTTTACTTTGCATTTCCTTCATAACTCGGCCATATAAAATCCGTTTAACGTGAATTTTTTACAAATTTCTCAAAGTACATACAAATTATCAGGTCACAAAACTACATATTATACCAACCATTCATCACTTTCTGCATTTGGCAACACATTTACTAGAACCCTTAACAGTGTCATTTTTACTTTACTTTTAGTTTCAAGTCGGTACCCAGCAATTGAGATAAATTGAGTTTTACTCCAACATAACCTGAGGAACGATATGAGATGACCGGTTGGACGGCATCAAGACATGGTGGTTTTTCAGTAGCATTGCTGATGTTTTGCTGTTGTCGTATTATTCCTCACCCGTTTTAAGGTAATAATATACAAAAGTGACTATTTGACTGCCCTTTTGCTCGCAGGAGATATCAGACTCGTAGATGGGACGGTTAGCCACGAAGGGCGAGTGGAGATATACCACAGTGGAACGTGGGGAACAATCTGTGACGGACAATGGGGAGGCGAGGATGCTGAGGTGGTGTGCCGACAGCTTGGTTACGATGGCAAGGTAAAGTGATTTGAAATATGTCTGATTCATGTATTTATATCTCTACACTTTTTAAACAAAATTATACACAAAGTACGAAGGTAAACAAATGAAAAATACCAACGAATTGGCTCCGCTAGGGCAACACTCCGGCAAGAGTTAGCCCATAAAGTCACAATTAGTAAATGTCCAAGTAAGTATTTAACAATTTAGCAGGTTAGTTATTCCACACTCGTCATCAGCAGCCAGGGTGTGGTTGATAATAAAAAGTATAGAAGAAAATTTGTTTCTGAAGCAGATGTAAGCGAATTTACATCTGCTCCTGGCCGTACAAATCTTCAAACTAACCTGTAATTGAAATGTCTGCGTTGATAAAAGAGAATGCGCGCATCTCTCATCTCCATGACGACACACGATGAGCTGCGGTAGTCATGTGGCCTGGCGCGCATCCATTATGAAGTAATCGGCATTAGGCATGGGGCAAAGCCCAAGCCGTTGAATGTCTTTGTATCCACAGATGGAAGCTTGATTTCTCTGCTACGTTGCAGGCTAATCTCTCCAGAGCTTTTCCCGATGAACGTCGGATCCCTAGCCGGAAGAGAGAAGGAAGGAGGGAATTAGAGGCAAAACCCCTGCAACCAACCTCTACCGGCCACACTGAAGCAGTCCAGCCAGCATCCTCGCAGCTGAGTTGAAGTTCCTCGTACTTTCTCTGCTTCCTCTCGTGAGCGCCTTGCATGTTCCCCTCGTCACAAACAGTTAGTTCTAGCATGACCACAGATTTCTTCTGTCTTGAGAAGATCACGATGTCGGGACGAAGATTTGTGACTGCAATCTCTTCTGGGAAGACTAGTCTTGTGCGTAGGTCAGAGAGCAACTTCCAGTCCCTCGCCGACGACAAAAGACCAGTTGGTTTCCGATGAGTCGTCTTAGGCCTTGTCTCTCCCTCGCGGACGAAGTTAATGAGAAGTTCCTTCCTCCTCGTTGACGGCGACGCGTTCACTCTGCTCACCTCTTCCTCGAGACTGTGTGTGATAACCTGTAATACACGATTATGTCTCCAAATGTAGCGACCCTGTTGGAGGCTTACAGGGCATCCCGCAAGGATGTGTGTGGTAGTGCATCCTCCTTGATTGCAAAGGTTGCAGACGTCACTAGCTTGCAGACCCCATCTTGCCAGGTTCGCCGGGGAAGCCATTGTATCGTAAGTCGCACCAATCACAAATTGCACCAGCTTTGGGCTCATGTCGAAAAGCGTTTTCCATTTGAGGTCGCGTTGTTTGGCATTCTCCCATGAGGTCCATTTTCCTTGCACACCCATCTGCACTGCGCGGACAAAGTAGTCGTCGTCATGTTCGGCTAGAACGATCTTTCCTATCTCAGCACGGAGCTCTTGGTTCGACAGCTTTTCTAATTTGGGTCTGAATTTGATCGCTCCTACTCCTTGACGACCAGATTGACCCTTCGCCATTTCCTTGAACTGTAGTCTGCTGGTAGCTCTTTCTGCAGCTTTCTCCGGCTTCCACTTTCGCCCGCAACGAATCTCGGGTCTGACCGACTGGACTACTTCGTCAGAGCTGTGACGGAGTTGAAGTAAGCTGTTCACCGCTGTCTTCTTCAGGGTTGAGGTAGGGCCGTCTAATGGCAATCGCAGCTTTGTCTGTTTACAAAATAGAGCCACGCCGGTAAGATTGCAGCTGACTCCAAGCCATCTCCTGAGCACTTTGGAAACCATGACCTCCATCCGTTGCACATGCGACAGGGCGAAGTCATAGATCATAAGCTGCCACTGCACCTTAGGAAGGATGAGGTAGTTGTAGCACCAGCATTTCATTATTCCCGTCAAGGCACACTTGTCCAGCAGCTTTATCCATCTTGACAATGATTCATCCAGGGACAAACGGGCTTGTTTGTCATTTAAGTCTCCATTTATAGTCCGCCCTAGAAACTTGACTGGGACATTCTGGATCCCCGGGATTTGCTGGTTGTTGACGTGAAAGGGTTCTTCCTGCTTAACCTTCCCTCTTTGTAGGACGAGAGAACGCGATTTCACTGGTTTGATCTTCATCCCACTCCATTTCATGAAGTCGTTCACTTTATCAAGAGCCTCTTGTGCTGACGAAATCGATGCGGTGCATATCGTGATGTCGTCCATATACTCCTTCAATAGCGGTATGTGAATGTCTCGCTTCTTCATGAAATACTTCTTGGGAGAAAGATTACTGACGAAGTCATTCAGTAGGTTGAAAGTTGTTACGAATAGGATTGGAGATAAGGTGCAACCCATGAAGATCCCAATGGAAAATTTCTGCCAATCCGAAGTCCATTCCTTCACTGAGAACCGCGCGTAGAGGCCCGCGTAGTAAGCATCAATCAGCTCAACCAGCGAGTCAGGAACATGGTACCACCGAAGAGCAAAACTAATCGCTGCATGCGGTACGGAGCCGAAAGCGTTAGCAAGGTCCAGCCATATCACTGCGAGATTCTTCTGACAAGTTTTTGCATCTTGGATGGTTTCCCATAGAGTAGAGATGTGCTCCCAAACGCCTGGATGGCCACATATCCCTCCTTTCTGTACTGTGTCGTTCACGTACCCGTTGCGACGTAGATACTTCTCCAGACGCTTTGCATGAATGGCGAAAAACATCTTAGCTTCTACGTTCAGCAGCGAGATCGGGCGGAAATCAGTTATTGTCTTGTCGTCTGCGGACGCTGATTTCGGTATGTAAACACCTTCCGCCACTCTCCATTGGATAGGTATTTTCTTGGTCCTCCACACCACCAGCATTAGACTCCAAATAACACGAAGAAGACGCGGGCATTTCTTATACATCCTGTATGGTAAGCCGTTCTGTCCAGGAACAGAAGCGTTCCTTGCCTTCTTGAGAACGTCTTTCAATTCCTTGAACGTCGGAGCGATGTCGGCGAATGGCACAGACGGAGGGTCAGGCTGCGTAGCGCCCTCCCATGGACGAAAGTTTTCTGTTGAAGTCGATGAGTACGTTTGATGAAGATGTTGATTCATATCATCCCGCGAACAATTGAGATCAATCTTGCACTTAGGTTCGAGGATACCCTTCGCTGTGCGGAATGGATCGCGCATGAAATTCCTCCTTCCGGATTTCCTCTCCCGTCTCCGCTTGCATGCTCTGTCCGCCCTGCGAAGCTTCAATATCTCCTCATGTATCCTGTCGCTAAGATCGCTCAAACCCTGCCTCTCCTCATCTGGTGCTGACCGCATTCTCTTACGAAGAGTCCTTTTCTCCTTGCGAAGCTGCTTGAGGCGCACAGTCCGTCTACTCGGAGTAATCACACGTGAAGAACCTTCCTTCGCACCAAAGCACTCCAGTGCAATTGCATGCACCATCCTGTCATAAGTCTGTAATTTTTGATCAATAGATCCATGCATAAGAGATTTCACTACTCTCTCTGCCTCCTCATCAAAACTCAACCAGTCACGATTATTAGTCATTTTCGGCCAATTAATTATAGGGCTTCTTTCTAGCTTAGATAAGACAGCTCGATCCCGAGCCTCTGATAGCAAACGATGAACATTGTGGTTATCTACCGAGTTCCCGTCATGCCCCGATTGACTATTGTTATGCAACAATAAACGGTTCAAAGACTCACCGCACGTTGTCTTGCCCTGATGAATCCGGACTCCTCTCTGCCCTTTAAACTGGCGCTGACAATTTTCACATGTCCTCTCCTTGATCGATGGATCCAGAACGCTTGACTCAAATCCGTTGTCATAAGCAAAATCCTGGTCCAAATCCGTAGTATCATGGGAGCTTGTTAACCCGGGCGACCTCCCAGCCGGTATCCTATCTTGTATGTTAACGTATTCCATGTAATGAAGAACTAGTCTTTCCTAGCAGTCAATCAGACTATTCCTGATAGTCATCCAGTCTTTCCTGGCGGTCACTGAAATCCAACAATCAGAAGAGTAATGAAAAATACCAACGAATTGGCTCCGCTAGGGCAACACTCCGGCAAGAGTTAGCCCATAAAGTCACAATTAGTAAATGTCCAAGTAAGTATTTAACAATTTAGCAGGTTAGTTATTCCACACTCGTCATCAGCAGCCAGGGTGTGGTTGATAATAAAAAGTATAGAAGAAAATTTGTTTCTGAAGCAGATGTAAGCGAATTTACATCTGCTCCTGGCCGTACAAATCTTCAAACTAACCTGTAATTGAAATGTCTGCGTTGATAAAAGAGAATGCGCGCATCTCTCATCTCCATGACGACACACGATGAGCTGCGGTAGTCATGTGGCCTGGCGCGCATCCATTATGACGTAATCGGCATTAGGCATGGGGCAAAGCCCAAGCCGTTGAATGTCTTTGTATCCACAGATGGAAGCTTGATTTCACTGCTACGTTGCAGGCTAATCTCTCCAGAGCTTTTCTCGATGAAAGTCGGATCCCTAGCCGGAAGAGAGAAGGAAGGAGGGAATTAGAGGCAAAACCCCTGCAACCAACCTCTACCGGCCACACTGAAGCAGTCCAGCCAGCATCCTCGCAGCTGAGTTGAAGTTCCTCGTACTTTCTCTGCTTCCTCTCGTGAGCGCCTTGCATGTTCCCCTCGTCACAAACAGTTAGTTCTAGCATGACCACAGATTTCTTCTGTCTTGAGAAGATCACGATGTCGGGACGAAGATTTGTGACTGAAATCTCTTCTGGGAAGACTAGTCTTGTGCGTAGGTCAGAGAGCAACTTCCAGTCCCTCGCCGACGACAAAAGACCAGTTGGTTTCCGATGAGTCGTCTTAGGCCTTGTCTCTCCCTCGCGGACGAAGTTAATGAGAAGTTCCTTCCTCCTCGTTGACGGTGACGCGTTCACTCTGCTCACCTCTTCCTCGAGACTGTGTGTGATAACCTGTAATACACGATTATGTCTCCAAGTGTAGCGACCCTGTTGGAGGCTTACAGGGCATCCCGCAAGGATGTGTGTGGTAGTGCATCCTCCTTGATTGCAAAGGTTGCAGACGTCACTAGCTTGCAGACCCCATCTTGCCAGGTTCGCCGGGGAAGCCATTGTATCGTAAGTCGCACCAATCACAAATTGCACCAGCTTTGGGCTCATGTCGAAAAGCGATTTCCATTTGAGGTCGCGTTGTTTGGCATTCTCCCATGAGGTCCATTTTCCTTGCACACCCATCTGCACTGCGCGGACAAAGTAGTCGTCGTCATGTTCGGCTAGAACGATCTTTCCTATCTCAGCACGGAGCTCTTGGTTCGACAGCTTTTCTAATTTGGGTCTGAATTTGATCGCTCCTACTCCTTGACGACCAGATTGACCCTTCGCCATTTCCTCGAACTGTAGTCTGCTGGTAGCTCTTTCTGCAGCTTTCTCCGGCTTCCACTTTCGCCCGCAACGAATCTCGGGTCTGACCGACTGGACTACTTCGTCAGAGCTGTGACGGAGTTGAAGTAAGCTGTTCACCGCTGTCTTCTTCAGGGTTGAGGTAGGGCCGTCTAATGGCAATCGCAGCTTTGTCTGTTTACAAAATAGAGCCACGCCGGTAAGATTGCAGCTGACTTCAAGCCATCTCCTGAGCACTTTGGAAACCATGACCTCCATCCGTTGCACATGCGACAGGGCGAAGTCATAGATCATAAGCTGCCACTGCACCTTAGGAAGGATGAGGTAGTTGTAGCACCAGCATTTCATTATTCCCGTCAAAGTACGAAGGTAAAAAAATGAATATACCTATAAGTAAATATTGATTTATGCAATGAATCAATGATTCGATAAACATGAACAAACTATTAATTAATCGATCCAAAATAAATATTTGTTTAATTACATAATACAATATGTTTAAATCATAGACATAATGAATACACAAGGATAACAAAACGTGTGGAGGTAACCTAAGTAGAAGGCGGGGTCTTTGGGTCATAGGCGTATGGGAGTTCAGAAGCTAATTGTGACGTAGGACATACTCATTGGCATGATGAATGGTTCTTAACGATGTCAGGCAAACCAGACACATGTATGATCGAGCGTTTGATAGGAAGGCAATCTTCCAGCTCTGAACCATTACCAAAAAAAGTTGCTTAAATTATTAAAGCCAAATAATAGTAATGAGAATCACCCCACACACAGCAAATTAAAACAAAATACATTTGTATCACCTACCATGTGAACGAATATATAACCTTTTTTATAATGTCGAACTTTTCACAAAAACTGCTTTGAAATTGACTATTTGAGCAATAAATGTCAGAAATGAAAACAAAATCGTATTACCACAGATTAAAGGGATAGTTTAGTTTTGGTTTAGATGGCACTTCAAGAAATTATTAATTTGTTTAGGTAATGGGAAAAAAGAGTGATATTCGTAAGAGCACGTTATTTCATTTGATCCAAAATTTGTTAAGAAACAGCAACACTATCGATAAATAAATCCGATCGGAAGACATGTGGGACCCATATTTATTCGATAATTTAAGAAAAATATTAATATAATGCCTTAACTTTTACAATAATACCAAAGAGGTTTTTAAAGTTGTTGAGGATCTCTTTATTCAATACATATTTAAAGAAAATATCACAATCACAATTTTTCATAATAAATGGTTGAAACCAATGTGTTTTAGAGAGCGCCCTCTTGTGTTTTAACGGCTGCTTTTGAATGATAACTACCTCCAGACATGGCCGTTTGTGAGTCGGCGTAGACGGGCCGAACGGGTGTTACATTTTGGCCCAATTATGAACAGCGGCATGCATACACGTTTTAACTGATATTTCTGCATTTAACGCTTCTTAGGTTCGAATTTGTCCACACAAGCCTTTTTTTAATACTATTTCAATAATATTGATGAATTAATTTGGCCAATATAGATACTTTTGGTATCTTTCCCAATACTGTTATTTGGCTTTATTGTTATTACCACTCGATTCGGTGTCAATACAACGGTAGTCTATTATGATGGAATGAGATTGCCACCGCGATTTCATTTGGATATAAGAATTGCATGTATTTGTCTTAATAGTCAAGGTGCGTTTGCCTCCTCCTGTAATGCATGTTGGAAAAGATTGGAAAGGGGGAGTTTAAAGCCAAAAACTAATCTATATATAATTATTTTTGTTTAAATCTCATTTTTAACAAGTTTCGAATGTCTTCCATCAATCAAAGTTGTCCGTCAGAAGGAAAGAAATTATTCCTAAAATTATCCTTACAGTATTTTAAATTCTATGTGATTACGTACTTTATACTTACTTTCGTACTTACTTATGTATTTAGCTGGTTAGTTAGTTACTTACTTATTTACTTACTTACTTACTTACTTACTTACTTACTTACTTACTTACTTACTTACTTACTTACTTACTTACTTACTTGTCCAGCACTTCTATTGCGCTATTATCTAGTTAAAGTATTCCGGGGCAGATTCCTACTTGATACATACTTGTCATATCTAGTTTCCCCCTATTCTGCATCAATATTCTACATTATTTTTCATAATTTTGTTGGTCTTTTTCCACCCAAGGAGTCCCACAAAAAAGACGCGTTCTTTGGCCAGGGCAGCGGGACGATCTGGCTCAACGACGTAGAGTGTATCGGTACCGAGAGTCTGCTCGCTGATTGCCCCGGAGCTGACACGTTTGGGAACAATACGTGTGAGCACACTGATGATGCAGGTGTCGTCTGTAGTGGTACGTTTTGCAAGTTTATATTCTCTCCATATTTTGCAATGTCGATATTGAACATAATGTTTATGATAATTTATATTTTAGTAAAGTTGTATACACATGTAGAGTGTCCCGGCACTATTAGTATAGGCTCTGTTAGTTAATCTCTCAGACATTCGATGATCAGTTGCACACTGCACAGCTTCAGTCCATGCTGAACAGACAGTCATTACCAGGACTGTTTAAACCACATCACACGTGTGAAATTTGACTACACTTTATCTTAATATGCAATGCAATCTCTCTGCAAAGACATCCAGACAAAGTGTATCTTGACTTTTCGATCATAGTTTATTCGGTTCACCAGTAACATTTCGTCCTCATTCAGACAGTGCATTATAATATCGATGACCGGATATATTATGACTGGAATGTCAAGCGATGCCTGACATGCCTGATGCGATTATGATGGATTATGACAAGAAAACAAATCGCAATACCCGGTGACACATGACAACCATCAATGGGCTTGTGAAATTCAACGAGTTTGAAGTGGTTTTACTGGTTACTGGTCATTTCTGTCTTTTTAACCCGGACTCAAGTTGTACCACAGTCCACTAGTGATAAGAATTCAGGCATGTGTCTTTTGGCATTTGAAGAACTTGAGGAGAATGGTTGAGATCATAATTATCTGTTTGCGTACATAGTGTGCTGGAATTGAAATTCCGATTATTGACTGCCCTGGTTACTGCTCAATTCATATTTGCATAGAGATTTGACATCACTGACAAAAATGACAACAGTTGTATTATTTTGAAATTAAATCGTTCTCTCAAGCCAATTGGGCGCATAGGGAATCGCTAAAAATGTCCCTTTATCATGATTACGTAGCCCTAAACCACACGTACATGTATATGAAAGCTACTGAGTGGCGCTAAAAGAGGAATACAGGAAGTGATCGTTATTGATTATAAACATGATGATCGACATTATTCGGCCTGGATACTGATACATTTGATTTGCTTTGTTCTTGCCTGCTTGCAGAAAAGAAAAAAAAGGAATCGACAAAATATTTATGGTACAAATAATAATTTTCGGCCCAAATCATGTAGTGTACATTAATGTTCAGATAAACGTAAATGATGAAGTTCATCCAAACGGGTGAACAGCTTTTGTTTTGTGCTCTTCATCTGAGCACATTTGCTCACTCATTAAAATACAAGCCCCCCCCCCCCCCCCCCTCCGCTAAATAAGTCCTAGCATCCAAACTGGTTGAATCACCACCTAGATAAAATGGCACTTAACTTGCACCACGTCCTAGCTCATTATTAACGTGTTAGTCTTCCATATCGATTGTAAAAACAATGCTCATCGATAACGTTATAGTTTTATTAAGGTTACCGCATACAATCAATGATAACAACAGATTGATTGACCGAGTGCTGCAGATAACGTGTAGTCTATCAGGTTATGTAAAGCAGCAATTTATTTTGCTATAATCTTGGAAACAGTTTTTAATTTGTTCTAAATACATTACTGATGCGAAAAAGTAATGTTTCCATTTTTTATTTGTAAGTGCTGTATGGGAAACACTCTGAAATCCAAGATGGCTTCCCCTAATTTGCATATTTATGAATATTATTGATTTTCAGTGGCTACATCCCCTAATAAGCAATAATTCCGGATTATTATTTGTCAGTTATGTTCTAAGTATGTATTTAATATATCAAAGATGAGTTGCCATCATGGCAACCTCTAGCAATGCTATTATTTGCATAATTATGTATTTTACCTAATTTGCATATTCCCCCAAATCGAGTATATTAGGAACCCGGCAAGTAAAAAAGACAAGTAATACCACTTTTCCAAGGTTTTAGGGGGCAATGAATCCATTCATGATACTTATTTACCTGTATCCCCTCGGGAACCCACATAAATCCAAGATGGCCACAATTGTCATTTTAAAGTAAATAATGATATTTGCTACTTAAATGGCATTTAATTTATAAAAGTATGATTTGCTTACTTTAAGCAAACAACTACATTGTGATTCAAGTATTCTAGTTGCTCATTCCAATAATTAAAAGTCAAAACATTATAATATCAATTTAATAAAACCGAAATAATATAGTCGTGTATCATAACATGTGTAATTTAGGGAGCAGTCATCTTGGATTTGAGATGGATGCCATGGTGATACAGGTAAATAAGTATCAAAAATGGATCTGCTGCCCCCAAAACCTTGGAAAAGTGGTATTATTTGTCTTTTTTACTTGCCGGGTTCCCAATATACTCGATTTGGTGGAATATTGAAATTAGGTAAAATACATAATTATGCAAATAATATGCATTGCTGGAGGTTGCCACGATGGCAACTCATCTTTGATATATTAAATACATACTTAGAACATAACTGACAAATAATAACCCGGAAGTATTGCTTATTAGGGGCTGTAGCCACTGAAAATCAATAATATTCATAAATATGCAAATTAGGGGAAGCCATCTTGGATTTCAGAGTGTTTCCCATACAGCACAAACGAGCACCGGAAATGGAATCCTTGCCTCAAAATACCCTAGAATACTAGTTTTTATAAATATTGTACTATTCCTAGATAGAAAATGACCCCTGACCTTCTTTCACAAATATGCAAATTAGCTAATTATCTTTAAAATCGCCAAAATGCACCCTGGGACCAAAAATAAAAAATGGAAACATCACTTTTTCTCATCAGTAATGTATTAAGACATTTATTTATACTACATTAGGGGATATACTAATGGGCAAAGTAGTAACACAATCCAAATTTGATTTTCCTTTTTTGCCTGAACTCATCAATATAGAGTAACATGCAGTAGATAGGGTGAATTGTGACCTATACCGTGTTTTTTTAATGTTGCGCCATCAAACTTACAATTAGTTGATTGTTAAATCTAAGACATGCTTTATTCTACATAGTAAGATATAATGTTTAGTAAAAGCGATTCTTTTTTGTTCTCTTGTAGGTGTAAACAAATATATAAACGCTGGGTCAAAGCTTCCCTCCAAATCATAGTCATCATATAATTTTGTTTTAAGTGCGCGTGTGTGAACGATGCATAGATTGTTTTAATGTGTTAAGTTTGGTTACAAATCATAAGTCCGGCATATGTATAATTTGCCAGTCGAGGTGCTACATTCAAGGGGAGAGGCTCCTGGAATCAAGCCCCCCCACCCCCCCCCCCCCCACAGGACATTTTTGTTCTTTGCTGTTAGCCGGTAGTTTTCATGTTGGTGTTTCAGTCTAAGTCCCAGTTCATTATGTGATCATGGTCATCGTCTAACGATGAACACGACACGTGTACATGACGCAGACATAACTGACACAACAAAGTACAACTAATTATCACCGTGGTGATATTTAGCGGTCAGCCCGGTCGATTACAGGGGGCTGAATCGAAATGTCCTTGTACCCTTTATACAGATTATAATCATGTGTATTTACCTACACAAAGAACTTTAACATGTATTAATCTTTGCGCATTGAGCTTATCAAGAATCGATAATCGAATCAGGAAATTGCCCTCCAAGATAATTTGAGAGGTTTGAGAGTGATGGATGAGCTTCAACGCAAATACATCACGCTGAAGCAAATTGAATCAGAAAAACACATTATGAAAGGGCAAGGAACAAGCTCATGACGCTAGAGCGTAACATGATTACAGGGGGCTGAATTGAAATGTCCTTGTCCCCTTTATACAGATTATAATGATATGTAATTTTCTACACAAAAACCTTTAAAAGGGTAGTTCAGATTTGGTAGAGAGGGCGCTACACAACTTAAGTTGTCTGTATTCCTGATCAATTTTTTTTTTTTTATTTACTCCAAACCTGCTTTAATAAAGGATACATCAAATTCAAACCAATAATAAATGAAAATACAAATGCACTTTTCTATATTAAAAAAATACTTCACCTGACATGGCTCATTTCATAATAATAATGATAATAATATACTCAATTTATATAGCGCCTAATATGATTAATAATCATCTTTAAGCCCTTTACAATGATATTAATACCCCGGTCATAGGATACAATGCAAACCAGCACACATTGTGTGCACCATCTCCATAAATGATGGTCCTCAAAGCTGGAGGTCTATATAGACAGGATCATTTTCAAGTAAAAACGGTTCATAGGAGTTAAGAAAGGACTATAACTCTGTGAACACAAGTGGTTGCTTTATCGGTCCTGCTTTCACCGTTATATTAACCGTACAAATTTATTTGATCAAAATCGGTTCAGAAAAAGTTGAAATATCCATAAATATATCCAATTGGAATAACTGTTGGGGCGTTGGGGCCACATTTTTTCAATAATTTAAGAACATTATGTATTATTCTTACCCATTTTTGAAAATAATTATACCAGAGTGGTTCTAAATAGTTCTGTTTTTTAGAGAAATTGTTGAAACTTTCAGGTTTCTGGAGGGCGTCTTCTTGTTTTGTTTAATGCATACAGCCCTGTAACTAAGTCGTGTATATGTTTTTTTCTAACATTCAAGCATCATTTAATTGTAACTATTAGTGACATTTACATTCGTGGTGATTAGTACTAATCAAAATATTGATAGCGTTTAATACTTTACCGTAACTTTTCTTTGTAATTATCCAAACATTTATGACACTCTAAATGATCAAATACATACCCGTCAGTATGTTTGTTTGTTTGTTTGTTTGTTTGTTTGTTTTATTTCTGCATTTTTTCAAAACAATACATAATCATAATTGTACAAAATGTATTTCAAATATTAACAATATAATTACAAGTGATAATTATACATAAAGAAAAGTACAACAAATAATTATCAATTTGAAGTAATAAATAAAGCACATAAACGCAGGAGACCGCCATCATGAGCTGTAAGCTTGAAATCGATGGCGGCCTCATAGGGACAATCAACGACACAAACTAATGCTTTTGTGTAGTATATATGCATGACTTTGATCAGATGGGTGCAGTGCAAGTGCATGTGCAAGTGGAAGTTCAATCAAATAGAATTCCGGTTATAATAAGTTTGGGGTTTAACTAAAAAATAAAATAAATATGTTTACATTTATATATAAGAGACAATGTTTAGTGAGTTACGACTCTGTATAGTGATACAAGGTGACGATTTAATGTTGCTTTAAATGAATAGAGGGTCAGGCATGATTTAATTATATTCGGTAAATTATTCCATAAATCGGGGCCGTGATGTCTAATCGATTTATGTGTAATTAATAACTTGGGATTAATCAAGTGGAAATTCCCGGAAATACGAGTTGGATAAGAATGAATTATATTATTATTACAAAAATAATTATTGAATGAGATTGGAAGTTGTTTATTTATGTACTTAAACATAAATACTGCAACTTGGAGAATATGCACGTCAGTAATTTTTAACGTTTCTAACTTTAAAAATAAGGGGTCTGTATGGGCAAGGAACGTTGATCCTGTACAAATACGCAAAGCTCTTTTTTGTAATAAAAGAATAGGGTCAAGTTTGGTTGCACCACAATTGGCCCAAACAATATTACAATATGCTAAATATGGAAGTATTAATGAATTATACAATAAAAACAAGGCTTTATGTGGCAAAATAAATTTTAACTTATTGATGATTCCTACACTTCTAGAAATGGACATAATTACGTGATGCAATTGATCATTCCATGTTAAATTGTCATCAATAAAAACTCCTAAAAACTTAAATGTCTTTATTTGTTCAATTTGTATATTATCAATATCAATAATAATCGGGGCAGTATCCTTTAAATGAGAATTATAATGTTTAAAGTGCATACATTTAGTTTTGTTAATATTTAAAGAGAGTTTATTACATTTAAACCAATTAGAGACTTTAAACAATTCATTATTTAAAACATTTACCAAAGATTCTAATTTTTTATGAGAGCAAAAAATATTTGTGTCATCGGCAAAAAGAACAAACGACAATAGGGAAGATGTGTTAGATAAATCATTAACATATAAAAGAAATAAAAGTGGTCCTAAAATTGAGCCTTGTGGTACGCCACAATTAACAGAGAGTAAATCCGAATCAAGGCCATTGAATGTAACGTATTGTTTTCTTTTTATTAAATAATCTTTAAACCATGAAAGGGCTTGACCACGAATACCATAAAACGACAATTTATAAAGTAAAATATTATGATCAAGTGTATCGAACGCTTTACTAAGGTCTAAAAATATGCCTATTACATGTTCTTTGTTCGCCATAGCGTTAGTAATTTTATCATAAATTTGTATTAAAGCTTGGTCAGTGGAATGATTTTTTCTGAAGCCATATTGATTTGAATTCAATATGTTGTGAGTATTTAAAAAATCAAATAACCTATTATAAACAATTTTCTCTAAAACTTTTGATATACTAGGAAGCAAAGAAATAGGACGATAATTACTAATTTCATGCGAATCACCTTTTTTTTAAATGGGATTTACCTTGGCTATTTTAAATAAATCCGGAAAAACACCCTGTTGTAAAGATTGATTAAAAATATAAGTAAGTGGATCAGCAATAACGTGTATAATTTGTTTTAAAAGTGATGTACTAATTCTATCACAACCTTGAGATTTAGACATACTTAATAATTTAGTAATATTAATAATTTCATTAGAGTTAGTGGGACTTAAAAAAAGCGACTTTTCGATCCGATTAGAAAGAAAGTCTGTATAATGTATATTTATAGGGCTATCAATTTTATTTGCAAGTTGGGGGCCAATACTAGTAAAAAATGAATTAAAACAGTGAGCATAATTATTCGAATCTTCAATTATATTATCGTTTAGTGAAAGATCATCTTTGGGTAAAGAATCCTTTTTTGTCCCCATTACTTCTTTAATGACCTTCCAAGTAGCATAAGTATTGGAACTTACTTGCTTCAATTTATTTAAAAAGTGTAACTTACGTGATAATCGAATTAATTTCGTTAATTTATTACGATATTTTTTGTAAGTTTTTAGATTTATATCTGTGGGTTTTTTTAAGTGTAGTTTATACAAGCGATTCCTTGTACGTATTGACTTGAGTATACCTTTTGTTATCCAAGCGTTATTTGGCTTATTATTTTTACGTTTATTTTTAACTAAAGGAATATTCCTATCATAATAACTTTGTAATTTATTATTAAAATTTGTGTACGCAATATTTACATCGTTTACATTATAAACATCTACCCAATCCTCTACGGCTAAATTATGTTTAAGAAGTTCAATATTATGAGAGGTTTCTTTACGATACATAACATTAGTGGGTGCTTTACGAACAGATATTTCATGCTTGCATACAACAAATACTGGCAAATGGTCGGAAACCTCAGAACATAGTATTCCTCCAGTTACTTTATCTATAGATACGTTAGAAAAAATATTATCAATAAGTGTTGATGAGTGTACATTTATCCTAGTGGGCTTATTTATAAATGAACAAAAACCGTATGAATACATCAACTGAGTGAGTCTATCGGAATTAATATTACTACGAGGTAAAGAAAGAAAGTTTATATTAAAATCGCCAAGAAAATAAACATGTTTATTTTCTTCAGCTAATTTATATAAAGACGTTTCACAATGTTCAAAAAACAATTCAAAATTACTATTGGGGGGTCTATAAATCAAACCAATAATAACATTCTTCAATTTGTCATTATCAATTTCAATAAACAATACTTCTGCCTGCTCAAATTTAATATCATAACGAATTTTAAATTTTAAATTATCAGCTATATAAAACGCTACCCCGCCACCCCTCCTTCCATGACGGTCAGCCCTTATTAATGTATAATTGGGTATATTAAACAATTGTGGGGAGTTATTGTGTAACCAAGTCTCACTTATACCTATAACAGAGAAATTAAATTTTAAGCTATAAAGGAGATTTTCAAAATATTCAAAATTTCTATTCAAACTTCTTGAATTAATATGTAATAAAGAAATATTATCGGGAGTATTCGTAAATCTATCATTAAATTCTAACGGTGTATAATATTGACTTTCATTTAAAGAATTATCAAATATATTATCAAATAATTTGGGGCGAGGGAAGTTTACAGCCATCGTCTCCATTAATCAAGGGAAAATCAAAATGACCGGAGAACGAAATTGGTATACATGTGTGCGTGTGCACGTGCAAGTGCGAGTGCATGAGTGTAAATAATTCAGCTTAGCTACTGGTGTATACATAATACAAATATTCGGAGCATGAAACGAGAACATGACATCCATCTTTACAAAGTCATGCGCACATGCGCCGAGCCCGACCACCACCCGCAAACTACGTAAGAACGTTACATAATACATAATGACGAATGAGATTGAGCGATTCAAGTTTCGTTTAAACATAATATCAATATACTGGGTATCACCGGCGTAAATCCGTTCGGAAAGCACAATGCATTGGGGGGCGAGCAATTGTTCGCAAACAATGCTCGCCGCTCCAATGCACTGCGCCTTTCGAACAGACTCACGCCGGTGCTGGGTATGCATAATAGCACTACATCATTTCAACAAAAGGAAGAAGAGAAAGAAGGGGGAACAAACAAAAATACTAAAGAGAAGGGGAGATCGCCTGCATAGAGTTGAGAAAGGGAAAGAGGAAAACAGAGAGGTGAAGAATGTTATGTCTGAAAGGAAACGAGAGATGTTTCGGGAGCATACATAGATAGGATTTGACCATGTAAATAAAATGCATTATACTAATTGAATTCACTAACAATACCAAAGAAATAAGGTTGGTGTTTACAATTATACAGAATGAGAGCGGGCGAAGGTGGTGGCGAGATACACAAATAATTATACTTCACAACGAGACAGCTGGTCTTTAGTTGGCCATCAGCATTTTATACATTTCAAAGTCCACACTTAATAAGAGTGCCTGGACTTTAGAGAGACAAATAAAACAAAAACAAGGTATCAACGAATAATAACACTATACATATTGGGTGGCCAACCAAATGAACAGTCGTCTCGAGCTAGAATGTTTCATTGAATCATTATAGTAATACATAGCAGGTAAATTGATTAAAAGGTGTTAAGGACATGAGTTGGAATGTCTTGGAATGGATCGACAAAGTCCTTTCAATAGTTTGTTTGAAGTGCAAATAGTACAATCAAAGATAAAGATTTCAAACTACCGTAGTTAAACAAGAGATGAACAAATAAGACTTTGCAACGAAACAGTCGGTCATCGGGTGGCCAGCAACATTTCATTAATTTCAAAGTAGGCTACTCAATGGGGTGCCACAACAAAACAGACACGAATACAATACACAAATTGTCAACACATATAAAGAATTATTCATGTTGCGTAGCCAACCGGATGACCAGCCATTTTGAGCAAGAAAGTTTCATTGTATCTTATAGTAACAACAAATACAAAAGTAGGTTATTCAAAAGGGGTTAAAGACATAAGCTAGTATAGCTTTGATCGAGCAGAGTCGATTCAATAGTTTGTTTAAAGTGGAAATAGTACAATTAAAAAAGATTCCAAACTGGTTGAACAAAAGATAAACGAATAATAAGACTTTGCAACGAAACAGCCGGTCTTCGGGTGGCCAAGAACATATCAATGTATACTAAAGAATGAGGTGCCACAGCATAAGGGACACGAATAAAAACAACAAAACACGCTATTAGAGAGAGAAAAAAAAGAAAAAAAAGGAGAGAACTATTCATGTTGCGTAGCCAACCGGGTGACCAACCATTTAGGGCAGGAATGTTTCATTATATCGTAGTAACAATAAAATAAAAAAGTAGGCTGTTTGGAAAGGGTTACAAGCATGAACAGGTATGGCTTAAATGAGCAAATTTCTGTCAGTATGTTTGTATAAAGTACAAATAATGCAATGAAAGAAACTATTTTTAAGGTAATTAATAAGAGAGAAACAAATAATACGACTTTGCAACGAAATGGCTGGACATCGGTTGGCAAAAACAAACTATCAGAATAAGGCCAAGTGTATTCATTATATGTAGCCAAGCGGACGGCCATCCGCTTCGATTCATTATAATAATGACGAATACCAAAATCAGAAAGGGTTGAGTACGTAAGTTTGTACAGTTTTGAACTAAACAATCCCTTTGCAATGATTACAAGGTAGGCTTTTTCAAACCGGTTAATGATGTCCAAATGATGCTTGGTCTGTCCAAATGATGCTTGGTGGATATAAGACTGGAATCTTAGTATATTTTCTTAGAGCTCATTTGCAAAAGGGGTTAGATCCACTTTTTCAACTTTAGAGTAAAGCAGGTTTCTTTGTCAAACTTTGTACACATGCCTGTGGGAATATGAAAATTGAACTTGCTATATTTAGATTTTGAGTGAGTAAATTGTCCTAAAATTTGAATTCTACACAGTTACGTAGCTTATTAATGTACTGATATCGCTAACTCAATTTTTATGGAAAGTGGATCTAACCCCTTTTGCAAATGAGCTCATAGAATATAGAAAGTTCAATTTTACAAAGTTATGATATCAAGCTATTCGCAAAAACTTCCTCATAAACATGATAAAAAGTCAGCAAAGTAGTAGTAATTACATGAACATTTAGTCGTTTAAAATTATTGTTAGCCAATGATTCATTATTCAATAATTATCGATTATTATAATCCGAATATTCATGATATTATAAAGATACCCATAAATATGTCACTTCGCATTTCCAAATAACACATATGGGTGATATTAAAGGGATAGATAAGTTTTGGTAAAGAGGAAACAGTTTTGGTCAAACTTTAGTAACCAAATCCTGCAGCATTACATTACAAACTAACATTTATAACTCCACCATACTTGAAAGGAATACATAATTACAAATGACTAAGTAAAAAGCCTGTTGCCATTTAAAAAGAGCCGATACAAATCAAGAGGGCGCTCTCTAAAAACGCATTGGTTTCAAAATTTTTAATAAAATATTGTACATGTGATGTTTTGTTAAAATAGTGATTAGATAGAGAAATAAACAATATATATTTAAAAACCTCTTCTGTAATTCTTTTTTAATGAGGAAGCATTTTAAAAAACAAATTTAACGGCTGGTTCAAAATTATCGAATAATTGTGGGGCCCCACAATTATTACAAATGGTTATGTTTATTGATATTTCAGCCATTTCAGAACCGATTTTGACCAAATAAAGTTTATTCTGTCATTAAAATTGTATGCTCTTTCAAATTTGACACTCAATGTTTCATTATCTTACAAAAATAATATTGTGTGTACCGCCCTCTATACCAAAACTCAACTATCACTGTAACCTAGCATGAAAGTTATCAAACTTTTCTTTTTCTCGAAAATATTAATTGAAAAAAAATGCGTGTACAGAATAATAGTTCTAATAATAATAAAAGGTTATATTTATATAGCGCCTACTATGATTATCATCTCTGAGCGCTTTATACGATTATTACTGTTTTTCTGTGTGTTTTTCACAGATCCGGATAAATGTGCCACATCGCCTTGCCTGAATGGAGCAACCTGTACCAACGACAACGTGTTGGGCACGTACGCCTGCGACTGTTCGTATCTGTACACAGGGACGGACTGTGAAACAGGTGAGAAAATATATTAAGATTAAAGTGGTAAGTATGTTGAACAAATGTATGTAAAGTATCACTTGAAACCAATGTAAACCCTCCCGCTCTCATATTTCGAGTTTAACGTAGACTACTGTTGAGAAGTTAAGAAAAATGAATGAGCTTTAAATTGTCAGTATGTGTCGTTTGTCATGAATCGCCGACGTTTGCTATGTTATCGAATGAACAGGGTATGGGGAAAAAAAGGTTTAGGGGAAATGTTTAGGAAAGTTCTCATGATCAAGCCAATGTAAAAGGGATAGTTTAGTTCTGGTAAAGAGAGTACAGTTTTGGTCAAACTGAATTTTAGTAAGCAAAACCTGCACCATTACATTACAAACTAATATATATAACTCCACCATGCTCGAAAGGAATAAAACATTACAAATCATTTTTTTAAATGTAACCGTTGGTTCAAAATTGTTCAAATGGTTATGTTTATGGATATTTCAGCCATTTCTGAACCGATCTTGATCAAATAACATTTATTCTGTAATTAAAATTGTATGCTCTTTCGAATTTGACACTCAGTTTTTCATTATCTCACAAACAAATTATTTAGTGTAGCGCCCTCTATACCAAAACTCAACTATCCCTTTAAGTCTCCCTTCCTCATATTTCGTACTGTCAAACTTATTATCAAAACGAATGGGGAAATTTATATTATGTTGCAATGAATCGCGGTCCAACTTATGTAAATGTCATCAGATGAAGCAAGTCTTATGAATGAATTGCACAAATAACTGCGTTTAGGCCAATGTTCAGCCACCTCGCGCTTTCGTATTTCGGGAATATACTTATGTTTATTCATGTCTGTTTTCTTTATTTGTTCAAATATTTAGTTAGTTATCTTTCAATAACTTTATCATATGGCAATTCCGCGAAAAATATTACCCAAGGATGGGAAAATGAAACTCAGGGGACAGCCTTGTTAACTACTGGATAGTAATAAGGAAGGACCATATTTTGATGACTAAAGGAAAAAAGTTTGAAATTCAATGCAGATTTTTTTTTTTTTTTTTGGCCATTGAAGTTGGGACAAAATTGTTATGTATTACCCCCCCCCTCCCCCTCCCCCCAAAAAATGATGAAATTTGCATCCGTTGTTTGTGAAATCAAATTTAAAAATATGGATCACTTCAGAACAATAATTCTACTTCTAATGTCTTGTTTATGCTTTGTTTTAACATCATAGAAAAGGAAATTGTGTAAAAATCTTTACTTTTTGAAAACTGTTATTGGATAAAATCTTGATTCTTACAACATTGATGTGTAATGTCCGTGACGTTTTAGATATAAAAGTTTTTGTAGAAGCAGAAGTCCGAATTCAATTTAATTCAAAATTCATTTGCAAAGCTAGAATGTTATATCATAAAGTATATCAAGAGCATTTACTAAAATATTTGATGGTTTGTCCAGAATGGCGTCAAACACATTACATACACAGTGAAAAGTATAAAAAAGCAGAGCAAACAATATCAAGCATTATTTTCTTATGTAAATGTCTTATTTTAGCCAAGAAATAAGATAATCCCAAGTAACAGGGGCACTACTACTTTCCAGGTTTAAGTTTTAATAAATTGTATCGTTAATCAGATAGTGAACTTTGAGTCAGTACTCTGAACTATTTATAAAACTAAATTAATTGCTTAATTTGAACATGCATGTCTCAATAATCAATAAAGACTTGACTATAACTTACTGGGAGGAGAAAGAGATGGTTAAATCTCATAAGTATGATCAAATTGCAAAAATTATACTTTTAGTCCATGATTTTTCCATGTGTTATGCCCATGATGTATACAACTTTTTTTTATATTTTACAATTTGTTGGCACAAAACAGCATTGTACCTGATTAAAAATGTATAATATTGTTTTAAATAGTTGAACACCTGGTTTACTGCACATTCTGTTGAAAAATTTCAAATTTTACAATAATTTTGGAAAAACTTATTAATATTTTAAAAATAATTTTTTGCTAATTGAAAAAAAATTGAAATATAATTTTTTTTCTCAAAACTGTTTGATTACATATCAAATGTACAATTAAAAATGTTTCATGCACAATGGAGCTTTTTTTGCGGGTTATTTCTGAGTTTAGAAAAAGTGGACAAAAGTGTAATGTCCGTGACGCTGAAAATGTAATGTCCGTGACGCAATGTTTTGTTGTCTAGATCACATATGCCTGGCCCGTTTCCCCCAAAACAACTTGGTTTCAATTCATCATTGCCTGTTCTATAATTAAATACCTAAATCACCTTTGTGAGGTCTCAGAACTCACGGACTTTTGCAAAGATGTATATGTATGCAAAAAGTCATGTCCAAAAGATGTAATGTCCGTGACGGCGCACATTTTGCAGAATTACTCAGTAACGAATTGGATAAATGTTCTGAAACTTTTTTTGCATACTAAACCAGGATATTGCTTTGTAATCAAAATAAAAGTTAGACATTAGTTAGAGGTATGAATTAGTAGTGGCAGTGGCATGAAAATTCTCTGATTTGTAATGTCCGTGACGCTGGAGTTGCCCATATACAGTATTCATTTTACATCTTAGCCTTTATTATATTTTTTTTTAAATATATGTATTCAATTATTAGTTTACCATTCATATATGCATTTATTGATCCTCCATCTATGATATCCATCTATTTGATATGTTATAAAAGGTACCCACTTTTACTTCGTCATTCTGTATTGTTACTATGTAAGTTGTTAATTGTAAGTGCACTTATACATGTAGAATGGCATCATGCCTCGAGATACGTTAACGTGCCTCTGTTATCCAGCATGTAGATGCAAATGTGACATTTTGTTTGTTGAATTAAATAATTTATCATAACTTGTATTTGTTTATACTATGCACAGCAATACCAACGCTAGGTATGGAGGATGGGCGTATAACCGATGAACAGATTACTGCTTCTGGGTGTTACGATTCAAACCATTGCACTGACCGATCAAGACTCAACACTCTTAGAGCCTCAGGTAACGAGTTCAACAAACATTGTTGGAATATGGGATCGAAGTACGCGCACCTAACTTTAATCGCACAAATTTGAAATTAGATATTTAATCGATTTTCATAATGATACGTACAGTCAACTCCGTTTTAGTGGCCGTCTTTTGCTTTTAATAGTGGCTCCTGGGGCCAGATATAAAAACCTGGCTATAGAAGTAACTGGTGTGCCGTTAACCTTTTTCGTTTTTTCCTTGGTTAGTCACTAGGTTTAAGTGAAGTAGAACAAGTACCATCTAAATACATAATGTAACTCGTACTGAAATAATGGTCTAAACTTAAACATTTCAAGGAAAAATCTTAAGTCATCTGTAGAATAATGTATTGTTCACATCATAAACTGACGGGAATGTCTATTGCTAGAAACTTTTTTCCTTTGTTCTTCTTATTCATCATACTTAGGCGTCTATTAAACTTCATCAAACTTGATAGTTAAACCGTACATTCGTATTTACAAACCAAACTAACAAAGAAATGTGATACTTATTACTTCCTTTAAGATGGTGTTCTAAGAGGGGCTTGGAGTGCGCTCACGAACGACGTTAATCAGTACATTCAAGTTGACCTCGAAACAAACTGTGACGTCATCGGGTTGATGACGCAAGGCAGGAACCAATACAACCAGTGGGTGACATCATTTAAGGTGTTAAGCAGCCATGACGGCGAGACGTGGGCGCAGATTACGTCATCGATAAGTGGGACGGAGGTATGCAATTTCACGGTTTGACTATGTGTAGTGATTCAAATGTAATGATTACAAAAATGCTTACACTTTTTCAAAAATGTTCAAAGGAGGTTTTAATAAATAGTTGTCGATGATCTAACTTATCGTCATTTCAACAAAACAGCACACGCATAATTTTGTATGAAAAATGGTTGAATCTTATACTTTCTTAGCATTAGGTTTCAGCCAAGTTAGAAACTAACCGCTTCTCAGACCTGAGGAGAGGTTGAGAGATTCGTGCCTCTAGTAGAATTTTATTACCGTTTACACCATTCTTATCGGTAGTGGCCTCGGCGCTAATTTCTAGCAGATGGTGTCTCAATCAAGACGTCGTGCTGCTAGTCTTGATACGCAGACACTACAGACGAGTTTGGGTTCGCATGTGTACAGAGTATCAAGTTTGTTCGCTTTACCCTATTGTCAAATGGTAGGAAGGAGTAGAGAGGAGAGAGGATCAACCGCATTTAGTATAGGAACAATCTCTGAAAGTTAGAGTATAATTGGACAAGAAACAAGAAACCTACAGCTCGTTGAAGATGTCCATTTATTCTTATGGGGAACTCAAATTGGCAATGCACTCTGATTTAGTGGTTTAGTGGACACAACAGGCAGGATAGCTGCTACAGACCACTTAAAGTCTTAAATAGACATGGTTATGAATGTTTATAGGTCATGTGTTAATACTGAGCCAATAATAATGACTTCGCTACTATACACTGGGAGGATTTATTGAGTCAATATAATATCAGTCACACCACACAATGAATAAGAATGAAAAGGTCTAGAAACCTAGACTAGTGGCCATGCAGTTTACTGCGTGTAACCGGAGGAGATTATCTCTATAATACCACTAGGTCTCAGGGGGGCAGTTAATAGGGCATGGAATGTTGACCAAAGCTATTAAAATGGTTGAGGTGACTTCCACATTGGTGGAGATCACGGCTAACTTAGTGAAACGTCATGGAGTGTGTTAATGGCTCTTTTTTAATGATAACCTGCTTTTTATTTAGTCGTTTATAATGTATGTACTACCCCTTTAACCAGGATGGATGAGTCCTGTACAGCACTTGTGCCCTTCAGCAATTGGGATTTATCCACATTGCTGCTATTTGCTGCTTCTGAACGAAAAGGAAATTTGAAAATGTTGATATAAATATGATACGGCATGACAGAAACATTAGCGTTCCAAGTAAGTTGTTTAGGATTTCGACAATTTCACTTAGTCCTTTTAAAGAGATCGTGTAACATTGTCGAGACCCTTGGGCACTTGAAACTATAGCTCTATTATGTAGATCTATTTGATGATTGCCAAAGATGATACCTAACCTGGAGTCGTATGCTAATATTTTGATTGAAGGTATTCAACGGAAATACGGACCAGGATACCATCGTGACGAACATGTTCCAAGATTCAGTCAGAACCAGATTTATCCGGATAAATCCAGTCACGTGGAATGCTCACATCAGCTTGCGCTTTGAACTGCTCGGTACCATGTCTAAAGGTTGGTTTATATTAATTTCACTTTGTTTATATTAGCTAAAGTGATCCATTAGTTTTGTTGAATTCCTCCAAAATCACTTGAAGCTTTCGCACTATTGTATCTTGTTGTTTGATTTATGGTATACAAAAGAAATAAACAGGATGAACGTGTTCAGATTTGTCAACTCTCTCCTTATTTTAGAGATATTTCAGATTTAATTGAAATGCGTTCCGGAACGGTTAAAAATTGTTTTCATGTTATTAAATTTCGGATACTTCGAGCGATCGATAGGGGATATAATCTCGCATCAGTATTCACTTGTTAAAATACCATTGTTCTTACTTGGCGTACTGTTTGCAGTTTTAATTATGAACTATTTCACAAAAATGTTTCATTTTTTCTTGTCAGTCTAAAGCCTGAAACAGAACTTAGCCGACAATTGTGAATTTTGGTTCGTTATTATAATGTAGCATAATTACGTACTATTTCAGTTACTTAATCAATATACTATTATTCAAAAGTTTATTGCAAAATGTGGTCGCCCTAAAACCTACACTAAATTTAGAAATTTCGACAATTGTACTGATACTACATATATTATGAAGTAAATTATCGATTTATTTTTCGTTCAGGACCCTTATTCAGTGGAAGTCTGTATAACGTCGTATCGGACGGGGAAGCGCTAAAAACTTCGTTTGTGTCGGCAAGCCATGTTACTTCATCATCTATTAGATGTGCTTCGCTCTGCAAAGAAGACAGCGACTGTACGTCTTTCAGCTACATTCAACATGAGCGGGTTTGCCTTCTGGGGCAGGCGGCATTTACGGGCGCGTCACAGATGGAAGAGCGTACTGGAGCGCGCACTTTCGTCCTCAAATAGCGCTGATTACAATGTATCACATAAATGAACTTGCATTAAAGGGATAATTTAGTTGTGGAATTGAGAGCACATCTTGAAGAACTTTTGTGTGAGATATTGAAAATTAAGTGTTATTTGAAAGTGCAGACATTTAAAAATAAATCAATTTTACTTGAACGAATCAATTCAGAAATAGTTTAAAATATCCATAAATATATTCGATCGGAATACATTTGGGGACCAACTGATATTCAATATTTTTAACACGTATACCTTACACAAGTTTAAAATATACCAAAGTGGTCTTTAATGAACCCTCTATCAAAATGTTTTTTTAAAATATTATTCAAGCATCATCGAACTCTAACTATTCGTTTTGTACCTTAGGAGTTTTAATTACTAACACTAGTTTTGACCAGACTGTACGATCCCTTTAAGTAAGGTTTAGTATGTCTGGTAAATGCGGTATACTTCTATTCTATTTTACTTCTATTCTATACTTCTATTTATATATAACTGTCATAATACTAATGTACAATACTACTCAACACTTGAACAATACTGTATTGGTAAATTTCATTGTTTATCCGATTGATTTTGTGATTGATATTGTGTATAAATGTCATGATATCGTATTTCACGCGTGTTAGTTATTCATTACCCCATATTATACTTTATATCCATTTCGTAGCGTGGTCGGACAAATTGGTGGGGGTTGGGGGCGGGGGGGGGGGGGGGTGGGGTGGTGTGCAAATGTTATATATTTGTATATATTTTTTTAATTTGTCTTCTGTTTGGTATTGTCTTTTCCAAATTATGCGTGGGTCAGGTAACCAACCACGTCACTCACCCAGTACATACATTACTAACTACTGGGTTTGTCCTTTCCCACTCATATTTGTGTATAATTTGCCTTCTAGGAAAATCATTGTCATATGGTATTTTGGAAGCCCCTTTTAATTATTTATATTTCTTAAATATATGAATTGATTATGTGGTTTGCCAAATAATGTATACTCTCTTAATTTCTAGGACTTAAATTTTAAGTCTTTCTTACGACTTAAAATATTTTAAGTCCTAAAGACTTATTTCACTGGGCCTCCTGTACCCTTCGATTGAAATTTGGCTTCGCAATCTAAATCTAATGGGGACTTAAAACTTTAAGCCAATCAGACTACCCACAAATGACGTCATGCAATTCGCAAGAGTAACGTTGAAACCCGTTTTGACTGCCATTTTGGATTTCACGAAGCGACGTCGACGCGGCTTGATGGAGGAATTTCTCGAACAAATCGATGACGATGGGAGTGTGACAAAGCTACTCAAAGGTAAGCATAATGTAATGTGAATGCAATAGGATGTGATAGATTAATCTGGGAGTCAACAGCCGACGATAAATATGTAAATTTCATCTAAGTAGGCCTAACTGCGAACAACTACCAGCGCCCCGGGATTACATGACAGACTGCAGTCTGCATGCAATGCACCGGTACGTACGCGTACCCTGGCCTGTGCTAGCCGCCGCTAGCTGCAGGCCGGACTGCGGCGCACCGCAATCCGGCCTGCAGCGCTAACTGTTCATGTTTGTAAAATTGTAGACTTGCAATAACTACTCATCGAATGGCTAATATTTAACCATTTTTATCAAAAGATAAAAAGCACTGAAATTATTGAAATTTTACTCACATTGTCTAGAATATTCAGCAGATTTGGATGATGCATGTGCACACTTTGTCAGACTTAACTTAAGTTAAGACTTACCTTAAAGTCGAGATGACTTTCCTTCAAATTGTTCAATTTCTCACGAAATGTAGCTGATATTACAGCAACATGTGTGCCTGATACTGATAGTAGTTTGTGCAAATTCCAGGTTTTGAAATTACAAGGACTTGTTTTAGAATTAGGGCCTAGGGGGAACTTTTGTGTTGTGTTTAGATTCACTGATAATAGTACTCTTATTTTGTTACAATAAAGCAGAAATGTGTAAATAAAAAAAATGGTCTTGATTTGGTTTCATAACTCCCATTAGTTTTTATGCGCCCGGAGGGTCGTATTACATGTATGGCCAAGTCTCCTAACATGGATGAACGATAAGAGATCGATGTAAATGTTGGTCATGGTGTCCAGCATTGCTAAATTCGGCGTGTGGTGGCTCTTGGTTGTCATCGATCTGTTGGCGATGAGGAGGAGCTGGTGGCCTCACTTTCATGGAGCAGGAGCGCGAGCGGAGAAGATTGTGCATTCATCGTCCATCTCGCCGACCGTTGGCCATCGCCATCATAATATGGCTCCCTATTAAAGGGTCCGTTTTCTTTGTTGGATAAGACTAGGTAGTAGGTGGTGCAACTCATGATACTAACAATAATCAACAGATATTTTTCTTCTTTTTTTGTTTGCATTCCCTTGTAAATAATCATTAGATTATGAGCAAATATTTAGAATCGTAAACGTCTTCTAATTGTACTTATTGAACCTGTCAGGCCTTCTCCATATGTATCGTGACAAGATTACTTTTCGTTCTCACATTTTTATTCATAGGATGCAGAGGGAGACGTGGCTGAGCCAGTCTGCGAAGCAACGCCGGGGAAGGTGCGTGAGATGTCTGTGGGAGCAGAGGGACTGCGGTTCCAGAGGGTGCCCTTGCTGCAGCTGGAGAGTTGGTGTGGTGGTCAACGATGTCCTCGGCAAGGTGGTCGTCATCGGAGTCAAGGTGGGGAGCATCGTAACTTCGTAAGCAGCAACATCCGTGGCAAGGTGAGGGGCTTCACGGAGGGAGGGGCATGCCGCTATCTGCGCTGTCTTCCTCGCCGAAATGGAGGTCAGCGACATCGAAGGGAAGGTGAGCATCATTGGGATGGACGTCAGCGACGTCGAAAGGAAGGAGAGCCTGTTAATCGCAAGCGACGTCTGCCAGAGTTTTGTCGGAGAGTTGGTGAATGACAGCGTAGTCGACAGGTGGAGCCTGGTCATCGGAGGAGATCGTGGAGTCAACGATGGGCCGGACGGAGATCGTCTGTTGAAGGTTGCAGATCGCGAGCACGTCGAAAGAGTGTACGCGAATGCCAGGTTGGACGTTTCAAGCGTTATCGTCGAGGAGCGACTTGACATCGTCGGTGTTATCGGAACATGGACTCTTTGGTCAGTGTGCTGACGTTCAGTACGCTGGTTGAGCGGAACTTCAAAACGCGTAAGAAGCCGATTTTGAAGTAACTTTGAAAACTGTAATCTGCTTTGTTTTTGCAGAACTTATGTGCAGTGGAGAACAGTGTCTGTTTTTAGCCCAATTATGGATAGCGAACTTTGACAAATCTTGAAGAACAGTGATTCCATAATTATAGTTTGAACATTACCACTGCAAATAACTATTATGTCAGGAAAAACTGATGTTGACTGTTGAGTCTTCTTAATAACATTTTGGACTGTCACAATCAGAGAACTTAAACTTTGGAAGACTATGGGTCTTTGAGACTTTGACATGATTTAAGAAGACTCGGATAAAATAACAATTGTATCATGAACTCGGTATGAAAAAGGTTATTGTTATTTTCGTTGTTTTGTTTTTATGTTTACTGTGTATAATGTAACCTATTGTGATGTCAATAGCATGATTGGCACGGTGAAGTTTGTGATTTATTCTTATGCATAATGATGATGCGAAGTAATATTATTACAATGCTTACAAGGAAACTAGTTAGACATGTGTTAGACTAGTTAGACAAGATGTTTGCAATCCATGAGTAATAATAATGAGTATAATAAATGTAATACAATATTAATATTCCCAGTAAGCCAGTTATATCTATTTTTTCTTTCTTTCTTATGTTTGTCTTTAATATCACTCTGCCTACGCCTTTTTACAATGTAACCTTTACAGATTCTCCTGAGTAACTGTTACCAAGTACCAACTATGGAATGTATAATTAAGACAATATCATTGCTGGTATTATACTGCCCCCTTTACTTTAAATATAACATTTTTTTTTTTTTCCTAATTATTTTTTTCTTTCTTTTACCTCCTCTCTCATATTATGGACCATACTGCTGATTATTTTCTAAAATTTTTCTTGTTACTCCAGTAAGAATTTACAGTCAATTCGCAGTTTTGAACAATGAATTAAGAGTTTGATTTAAATGTGCAGTAATCATGTAATTTAATGTATAAAATCAGTATTTATGAAATGTAAATTTTTTAGTTATGCAAGGTGACCTCCAAAAACGGCACACAAGAGTTTTGCTATATTTATGTCACAAGAGTATTTCTTATTTAAAAATAAATGCTTTTTCAGAAAATGACACCCAAGATCATCAATTTTGATTGAGCAGTTTTGCTTCTACGCTTCTTTAGCAAAAGGAGTTAAACAAATTATAGTGTTTCATGTAAGTCACAATTCAAGCCGACAACAGAGTTGGGACGGCGTGCTTGGTGCTTACCTAGCTGTGAAAAAAGTGAGGTAATTTGGCTGAAGAAGTATCATAGCTACAAACTATTACTAATTCTTAGTATTCAGTATTAATTCCATCATCAGATTTGTCTGGTTTGGTACTTTGGTTACTTATTCACTGAAGATTACTAATTTTTGTTGATAGAAACACCATGTAGTTCCATGCAAAACATGCAAGTATTACGGATTTCCAACAGAATCATTACTTATTTCTTCTTTTGTTAGCAGATATGTGTATGCAAAACTATTTACAGCCATGATCACAAATCCCTTTACAAACATTGTACGTACGATTGATTTTGTATGGCTGCAATATGGTATAAAAGTTGTTCGTACAGCATTCGTAAGGGCATGTGTTACCAAGGCTTAACCAATATCTTTGTGTTTCATTTTCTTCAGCATAAAATACACTAGTTAACAGATAAGGCTAATAAGGAATTTCTGAGATGCAGGAATTAAAAATCAACCGTGCTGCTTTTTTTCTGGGCTAGGCCTATATAAACCTGGATTGCAATGAGTAATTTAACCCTATTAACTTTGATAACTTTATCCCATGAAGTTGTATATTTTATATTGTAATTTTCAGTTTTATTTATTTGTTTTATTTACGATAATTTGTCATTGTTACCTTAATTGATGTATGTATAAAATGAATTATAAGTTTGATACAAATGTGTAGTTATCATACCAAATTGTATTTCTGATATTTATGAAAAAATGCTTATTTCTTTCGTCAAGTTTGATAGAACTTTACAATCAGGATGGAAGCACATCGTGTTTTATACAGTCTGTATAAAAAAACATGGTACAGTCAGGAAAACAAATTATCTAGGTATGATCTTTGTTGAAAATTTCATGTGTATTTGGTATCATATTAAAGCAGAATGATAGCTCTTTCTTTTGCTTTTTAAATCATATCATTTACTTTTGTAAATCAAGAGTTATGCTACGTTTAGTGCGGCAAGACAATATCCCATTTGTGCCACTTTACGTATTCATCAAAGAAATCGTCATGAAAGTTTCAACGACAAAACAATTACTTTGTGAGGACAAAGATGGAAGAAATTACTGAAGCATCTTTTACTATGATATATATTACTTAGTAGCACACGTACAAACACACACGAACACAAGCATACACGCGCACATACTTTAGTTTTGTACGTATGTCACACACTCACATTGGCTTGTGGGTGTATGTATGTTTGTGTATGTGTGTATGTGTGTACGCACAAACACACCATTCGTACACCACACACGCTCATTAGTGTATATATGTACGTGTGTGTTTGTGTTTGTGTATGTGTTACTATATTATATATAATTCTGGAAGATGCTTTGGCGGATTTTGGTCAGTATTTTCCTCATAATTATCTATTTACAGCAATAATACTATTCCATTGTTTAAACCTTCATGACAATTTCGACGATAAATACAAAAAGTGGCACAAACGGGATTTTGCCTAATCGCTTAAAACGTGGCATAACTCTTGATTAACAAAAGCAATAAGTATGATTAAAATAGCAACATAAAGAGCATTACTTCGCTTTAATATGATATCAAATACTTATACTTATGAACAATTTTTATATTAAAAAATATATATTTTCTGACTGTACCATTATTTTTGATACACACTGTATACTCCGCTAAGTTCAGTTGCTACATTTGATTTATGTTTGCTTGTAGCAGTATATATAATTTGTCAAAGGAACTTTTTGTTCAATTGTATATATGTACAGGTCCAGGGTTTTTATTGATTCTTTATATGTTTTGATTTATATTATTGTGAAATAAATGTACATTTCAATTTAGATGAAATAAACAAATTTACACCAACAGAAAAAGTGTATCAACTCGTTTTCTTTTAAGTGTTTTTTTTTAAATCCATCATGGATTTATTTTGAAATAAATCCAAGAAAGATTTAAAATCAAGACTTTAATATTTAAATCCATGATGGACTTATTTTAGAAATAAATCTAAGAAGATTTAAAAAGTAGTCGTGAAAGATTTAAATTATAAATCCAATAGACTTAAAATTTAAGTCCTACATGGACTTAAAATTTTAAGTCTTAGGATAGATTGATTTTAAGTCCTATGGGTTTGTCACTCTCCTGAGTCCACTTGGACTTAAACAAATAAATCCTTTGGACTTAAAAATAAGTCCTAGAAATTAAGAGAGTATATACATGTAAGTTAAACTTCGCAATTATGGTTCGTGTTTATATATTTTTGTTTTATTTATCTGAATGATTATAGCACGTGTAATTCAGTTTGTTTGCTGCCATACGTGTTCGCAATAACAAACAAAAAGCATGAATAATAAATAATTGTCAATGGTCAGACGACCGGTAAAAAAAATTCTGTGCCTTTCTGTGTATTTAACATGCTCACCTCATAGCAAATATCACGGTTGTACCAGTTCGCAAGAAGATCAAGATGATTAAGACGTTCACATTTACATTATTATGCTTACGAGCATGGTGGAGTTTGAACTATTAGTTGTTAATGTTATTGTGCAGGTTTTGGATACTAAATCTCAATCAGTTATTGAGTATTCACCGCCATTTATGATGAAATCACTGAAATATTATTGTTTGTACCACATATGGTTGTATATATTGTATACGGGACAAATTATATAAATCTCCGCTAGCGAGGAAAAGCGCACAAGATTCCCTTATTAAAATTTACGAAACGAAGCGGGTAATTAAAAGGATAGTTAAGTTCTGGTAAGGAGAGTACAGTTTTAGTGAAACTGAATTTTAGTAACCAAAACCTGCATCATTACATTACAAACTAATAGTTATAACTAGAAAGGAACACAACATTACAAATGACGTAGTAAAGATCATGTTATCATTCAAAAAGAGCCGTTAAAACGTAAGAGGGCGCTCTCTAAACACTCATCGGTTTCAACCTTTTGAATAAAATATTGTGCATGTGATGCTTTGTTGAAATAGTGATTAGATAGAGAAATAACCAACAACTATTTAAATACCTATTTTGTAACTTTTTTTGAAAAGAGGAAGCATTTTTTTGAATTTTTAACGGCTGGTTCAAAATTCTCTAATAAACCCGGGGCCCCGGGTTTATTACAAATTGTTATATTTATGGATATTTCAGCCGTTTCTGAACCGATTTTGATCAAACAAAGATGATTTTATTGTTTAAATATTATGCTCTTTCAAATTTTACACTCAGTTTTTCATTACCTCACAAACCAATTAAGTAGTCTAGCGCCCTCTCTACCAAAACTCAACTTTCCCTTTAAGTGGTGGTTTCAATTAGGTACATATATGATACGAGCTGAAATCAAGCTTCCAATATTCGGGTATTCATTCGATCTCAAAATGAATTTTGATAACAAAATTAATAGTATTGCAATTGCCGTAGTCGACATTTACATATTACATTTTCTATTTTAACATTATTTGATTTCGACTACGCCCTTCAGGTTATTCTTTTAAACTTTCCCACCAAAAGTCTTAATATTATAATATCTCTCAATTTACTGTTATCTTAAGTTCCAATATTTTAATAATTGAAGATGATATTGTGATGTGTGATTTAATATTAATTAATATATACGGTATTGCTTTACATCTGAACATTTTTTCATCCCAACTACATGTTCAAAAAGAACGGATACTCACGTAGTATCTTCAATATTTGTAAATGCCACCCAATAATAAAAGCATGTTACCAGAATACACTTCAAATCTTCTTATTATTATGTTGATGTAAGATATTTTGACATAATTATAGTTAATTTATATTTTATAAAAAACAGTTGTCAATAAATAGTTTATTTCTGCATCGTTTAATCTTCGTAGAAATAGCTTTTGTAAGTTTTTGTTCAGTCAACCTTGTTCTGAAAAAAGCATGTTTTAATTAAAGTTATGATATAATGAAATACAAAAAGCTAGATTGTCCGATGAATCTCAATAAATATCGAGCTTGATTTGATTCAATTACTGTACAGGAGATCACAGAACTCGTTAATAATTGACCTGCTAATTTCGCTATTCAAATCGTAATAGGTTTTTAAACGAGAATTGAATGTCATTGCCAAACTGGTCAACGTTAAATTTATATTTAACGACTTTGATTATTAGTGTCGATCAAATTAAATAACGATCACGCAAATCCGCCGTGAATCCGATACAATGCTTTGCTACGTGTTGTACCAGGGTGTGTGTTTTTCTCTTGTTTAGACCATACAATTCCAGATTATTAGTGTTTTCCACTGAATACAATTAGCTTGAAATACACTTTTGTGACTCTGGATTTGGCTGGATGTGATCATGAAGATGAATATTATATATACATACATATCATGCCAAACGAATAATGCTACCCGTCTATGACAGCCAACGTACCAATTGCAATAGTGGTCACCTAATGTGATTCCCTGCAGATAAACCTGCCTTTAGTGGCCACAAAATTCCCGTCTATAAAGGCCAACCTACCAAATATAAGTGCAGCCACCTTGATGACCCCCTGCAAAGAAAATCAATGTAATGGGACCCGCCTATGAACTGGAGTCACCCAACTACAGCGACAAATTGTTATGTTTGTTATTTCACGCGGTTAGTTACTATTCACAACTCACAAGTTTAACTATACACCCACTTAGAGATGGGTTTTGTGTGCGTTTTGTTTTATCAGATATTTCGTAGTCATGGTATAACCCGTTATTAACCCGTATTAACCCGTTACCACTTACGGAGTAGTTTAGTCATGGATCACTGTGCAATAACAATTTCGTGATTTCCGTGTACTTTAATTTGGTATACCGGCATAGCGCATAGAGACTTACGTGATATGCACGTTATACATATGATATAATAATAATTATTATTATTATTGCCACTAATCGGAATCGCCTGTATTATGATTTCACCATGATGAAGTTAATATTTTGTTAGTGAACATCAAGACCAGACAAGAAATTGGCATCGAAGGGTCTGCCAAACTTAATAATAATAGGTTTCAATTATCTGTTATTATTTCAAGTTCCAAAATTCACCAACATGTATTTTCAAGTATTCGTCTAAATATGCTCTTAAATTCGATGATTTCAAAATATTTTATGACACTATTCCAGCAACTGTAGATTATGGGTTACTAAAAAGATTGTATTATTTGTTTTCTTCTTAAAATGTATGTATATATACAAAAAAATATTTCTATCATCCCCCCCCCAACAAAACAAAAACACCCCAAAATGTATTGTTAAACAGTCAGTGAAATAATGTATTAGTGTTCCTTTTAAAATTGTAATACGTGTTGTATGGTTACCCCCCCCCCCCCCCCCCCCCCACCACCACCACCCCATTCCTCGCCTCCTCCCCCACTACGAGGGAACAATTAACATATATGTTTTTAATAACGCAGCTTATGTCATTTACTCTGGCTCTAAACAAATTTAAATATAGCAGCCGGAATGCCAGATATGTGAAATTAATAATGAATATTACATTTTCTACACTCTACCCTCGAGTACATTTTAGTATGATATAATATAATATGCATGATTCTACATATTTTGATAAGGCCTGGACGGATTATAGAGCGGGCGGTTGCTATAGTTCCAAACACAATTTAATTGACATATTGCGGGGTAATTGAATCCGATTGAAAGATGACCTGTTTGGCGTGCGCAAACATTTAACGGTCGACAAGCACAGTTATGTCCACAAAACGAACAGACTGATCAATTGCGGGTGACCGATCAGTGGAAATACCAACATTTACGGAGACGGACCATCACATAGTTTGCAAGAATTGTTGGAACCTTTTTACTGACATGTTTAGTATTAACATTAAACTGAATTATATCTTAGTTTTGCATCCATTGCATGGTCGAAATGAGATGTCTGCTTAATAGAGAACACATTAATAAACGAACTGTTTGCGCGTGACATGTGGAAGCATAGCACTGTACTGCGGGACGTTTCTCAAACTTTTCAGGGGGAGTGAAAACAATTTCGTTTTACTTTGGATTTTAAGCAAGAATTTGGCTCAAAGAAAAGATGCAACCAACCAATTTAACAGCTAGTTCATGTGACACGTAGGAAGATCATCATCGTTATTCACCAAAACATTTTATCTACGAAAAAGTAAGAAGGATCTGAAAACAGTTATTTGTAAAGACATGACATATTGTTTGCGAGTGACTGAGCTAAGCAATACACTCGCTAATACCACTCACGCCAGCTTGTGAAAGATATATATATAAATAGAACTACCAACATGTTACATTTTATTTAGACGTTGCAGTGTAATAACAAATACATTATTTATAATCAAGATATAACACTCTTCATGTTTTTCGGATAATCAAAACATTTTATATGCATGTTGAATTTATATTTGCGAGACTATTTCCGACTCACTAGGTGTAACAAAATAATCTGTAATAACTCAGTCGCTTATGAATGAAATTAAATCAAAACTTCGGACAATGTAAAGGGATTCTGTCAAATTTTCTGTGCCAAGTTTGATCAGATTTCAACTAGAGAAAGGGTGGCTATTGTCAATTTAAAAAGTAGTGTTACAAAAAACCTGGTATGTTTTTAATCCGTAATAACTCAGTTGCTTATGAAGGGAATCAGGTCGAAATTCCAGAACTTGTAAAGGAACATTGTCAAATTCATCTGTCGAGATTTGGTTACACAATACTGGCTCGTGAAAGAGAAATAGGCATGGTCACCTTTTGTGTCGGTGCCCTCATTCACCAAGTCTTTTGTAAGGGATGCATCCCAACCAAATTGTTGTTTACTCCTTGAAATTGAATGCATCAGTGAATGGGATATATTGCTTTATCTATGGGTGCATTGGGAAGAAGGTCTCAGATTAGAACCCATTAAATTGACAATAGGCACCCTTTCTCTGGTTGAAATCTGATAAAACTTGGCGCAAGAAATTCGACAGTATCCCTTCACATTGTCTGAAGTTTTGATTTAATTTCATTCATAAGCGACTGAGTTATTACGGATTAAAAACATATCAGTTATTTTGTTACACCTAGTACAAATTTAGTGTTTGCAGTCTACCGCGGGAATTTAGTGTAGGTCTACTAAACGTATTAGGTACTTGTTTGTACCGGCTATAAGCGATTGGTTCCAGTCGCTGAGTTTTAAGCGGATTTGCTTTATTTTTTTGAAAAAGGGTATAATCATGCATTAAACACATCCCGATTTTGTTTTCTTGTTGTTAAAGCACATCGGTTCACTGAGGACTGGTATAATTTGTCAAGCTACGATTTGGACAGACACAAGCTGGCCTTTGGATTGTATCCCGCTCTATGCATGCTGTTAGATTATCTGGATATGAAGGTTATTTAAATGCATTTAATGGTTGATATTGGAAATTACATCAGTTTTATGAAAAAACGTTTCATGCGGCGTAACAAGAAAATATTTCAGATCGATATATTCATATTTAGTTGACACACCAATTTAGTAAAATTATGTTTGAAAGTATTTAAAAAAAATATGTAATGTCTTTAAAATGCCGGAAAGAAATGTTCTTTATTGACTGATATGTGTTGTCTTCTTAATCCTTATAAACCTTGCCTACGAAATACTGCATTTCTCACGTAATGAATACTTACTAAACTAGGTTTGTGTATTGAATGGGATAAATAGCACCATTGAATGTGCTCTTCATACCAAGAAACCAGACCCCGTTACACGCCGAATAACCACCAGGAGAATGAAGGATATCGACATCGACAAGTTTTGGGAGGACATATCGTCATCTACTCTCATGACCGATCCACCAACATGCCCAGATGAACAATTAAAGGTGTACAACAGAGACCTCCGCAAGACTCTAGATGAGCATGCTCCATCTTAAGAAAGGGAAGTCATCCTACGCCCCCATGCGCCGTGGTACACGCAGTCTCTTCGTACATCCTTTAGCGACAACTTGATTTTTGATCTAACGCATTTTAGGTAGATACACGTCTGACATTTTTATTTTTTACTTTAATTGTTTTGTTAAGTATGTACAGTAATTATTTGTGATAATTTTGTCTTACATGTATTTGATGATGATGATGTATTTTTTGTTGTTGTTAATAAAACTTCAAACTTCAAACTTCAAACTTCAAACATCTAAGCAGGAACGACGGAGGAGTGAGCGACGTGCCAAGAAATCTAACCAGACTGTTGACAAAGAAATATATCATGAAAGCTGTAAATCCTACAACAAACAATTACTTCAGGCAAAGTCTAACCATTTCCTGGATCAAGTGACGGCTTCAGACATCCGCAGTCTCTTCCGTTTTGCCAGGAATCTATCAATGCCATCTGCTCAGCTGGTACTCCCAAAGCATGATTCAAAAGAGGAACTTGCCACATCTTTTGGCAACTTCTTTGAGGGGAAGGTTCAACGCTTGAGAGACAAGCTGGTTTCTAGCAACATTGAAGATATGACGGTTCAAGTTGCTGAGCAATGCAATGTATCCCTAACTGAATTTGACACTGTGACCAGTGGTGAAATCTTAAAAGTCATCAAATCAATGTCCAACTCCTCATGCGAGCTCGACCCTCTACCGACTTCATTGCTGAAAAAGTGTACTTCCACCCTCTGACGCAACTGGTGAACACAAGCCTTCAAACAGGAGTAGTTCCTGACGACATGAAGCAGGCCGTTGTAGTCCCTAGGTTGAAAAACAGCAGTCTCCCCCACAAAGAACTTAGCAGCTACCGCCCTATTTCGAATCTTAGTTTTATAACAAAGCTTGTGGAGAGAGTTGCTGCTCATCAAATAAAAAACTACCTAACGATGCATGATCTGATGCCGAAGACCCAGTCTGCCTATAGATCAAATCATTCAGTGGAAACCGCTCTCGTGAAAGTCCACAACGACCTACTGGTAGCTTTGGATGCTCGCAAGGAAGCTGTTCTTGTACTGCTCGATTACAGCGCAGCATTCGACACGATCGATCAACATACACTTCTTCGTAGGTTAACAGAAAGGTATGGCTTCAGAGGAACGGTCCACAAATGGTTTTCTTTATACCTTGCAGACAGAAGTCATGCATCGTCTAGGGAGTATCGAGAAACGTGCGGGATCCCCCAAGGATCAGTGATTGGGCCACTCACATACACGCTATATAGTGCTCCTATACACGACATCGTGACTGCGCATGGTCTTCACACGATGATGTATGCTGACAACACGCAGATCTATGTAGCGTTCGAGCAAAGTGAGAGAGCTCAATCACTTAAACATTTGAATGCCTGCCTTGCTGATACCAAAGTGTGGTCAGCTCGAAACATGCTGACTCTCAACGATGCGAAAACGGAAATGATTCATTTCTCCTCAAGATTTCGGCAACCACCACAACCTCTCCAGATCACACTTGGTGACTCGGAAGTTACACCTTCCCCTTCAGCAAGAAATCTTGGAGCTGTAATGGACCACAAACTTACAATGAAAGATCATATCAGCCTACTGTGCAGATCGGCGATGGTGGCTATTCGACAGATACAACAAATTCGCCAATATCTCACCACCCCAGCCACGCCCACTTTAGTTCATGCATTCATCACAAGTAGACTAGATAACAATAATAGCCTCCTGCACGGACTTCCTCAAACACTACTTAATCAACTTCACAGAATCCAAAATACCGTCGCCAGGATCATCCAGAGGGTTCCCCGACAACACAGCATATCCCACACACTTCGTCTGCTACACTGGTTACCAATAGAAAAGCGCATTATATTAAAAATCCTTCTTCTTACATATAAAGCACTACACGGTAACGCCCCAGTCTACGTCAAGGACATGATTCTACCCTACCAACCAGTCCGCACTCTTCGCTCATCTGACCAGCATCTCCTCCATATTCCCAAAGTCTTCACCCAGAACTATGGAGGTAGATCTTTCGCCATGGCTGCACCTCAACTCTGGAACACACTACCGCTCAACATTAGAACTGCACCCTCCGTAGATAGTTTTAAATCAGCACTTAAGACATATCTGTTTAGTTCTCAAATGTAATACATGTATAAATGTTTGTATGCATGTATACGTATGCGTATTTTTGTAAATAATAGTACATGTTAACAGTAGGGTTATTTTATTTGCTAATTGACAATATTATTGTTAGGTCTTTGTAATCATAGTAATTGGAATTGTAACTGTAGAATTGTATGTTTAAATAATGTATGTTTGAATAATGTAAAGCGCTTAGAGAACTATTCCAGTTATTAAGCGCTATATAAATAGCAAATTATTATTATTATTATTATTAATAAGCTAAACATAATCGATTATAAAGTATATGTTTTTGTCTAGGCACCATCAAACATTGCTTAGACTAAAATTCCCATAAATTATTATAACAATTTAGATGTTGACCAAAATATTATTTAATTTGCCCCTTGTTTCTACAAATGCTTATACATTCCCGATGGTGCCTTGTCAATATCTAATGTGCGACATTGTGGTACTCATTATTATTTGTATCTGTAAACAAAAAAAAAAATCAAATTTAGTAACTCATTGATTTTGTATAGGCATTTATGTTTGTTTAGTTGTTTGTTTTGAGTTTGTTTCTTTGTTGTTGTTTGTTGTTGCTGTTGTTGCTGTTGTTGTTGTTGTTGTTGTTTTTTTTTGGGGGGGGGGGGGGGGATTAAGAAACTGTACAGAAAATTAGATATTGTTCAAAATGCCCGAGTTCATACTATGTATTCCATTTGATATGGCAATGTGCAGTGTTATGTATCAACTCTGTAGAATGACACTATGAGATAATGAGTCTATATCTACTGTAGATTAACATGTTATGTCATAGTGCTATGATGGTCTATATATATGGATTTGGGTTTGTTTGTTCCGCAATCGAGGTTTGCGCAGTAATAACTTTTCTATTACGCTTTTACCATTCATGAATTTGGTATCATTGGAAAGCGTGAATTCTCCCCTTTACATCGATATAAACATTTGCTATGAATATGTTATCATGGAATGTGCATTACATCCAAATGTAGGGCAAATTAAGTCAAAAGTGAAATGTTGCAAAATGCACTTATTTTGTCAACAAAGGGGCTTCCTTTTGTTTGAAGATTAAAACGTGGCTTGAATGCCTATGTGTTATTGCCATTCATAAATTTGGTATCATTGTAAAGCGTGAGTCCTCCTCTTTACATTGATAGAACATTTGCTATGGATATTTTATCATGGAATGTGCATTACATACGAATGTAGGGCAAAGTAAAAAATAAAATGTTGCAAAATGCGCGGATTTTGTCAACTATGTGCCTTTCTTTTGTTTGAAGATTAACACGTGCTTGAATGCATGACCACCTCACCCCCATTCAAGCCGGGGAAGGCACACTGTTGACAAAATCAGTGCATTTTGCAACATTTCACTTTTGACTTTGCCCTACCTTTTATTTAAACAGGGTTAACATGTGAACCAATCAATACCAATCAAACAGTATTTCCATAAATATTGTTTTGATCTCCTTTTTCTTTTCTTTCCATTGCTGCAGATGCTGTCATCCGGATTAAAGATTCTTCTAGTCGTGCTTATTCACATATCTTTGAGTAAGCAGCAATCTACCGATGGTAAGTCCGACAAATATACTTTTTATCATAACCTTCATATTTGTTTAATAATTCAAATTTGTTTTAATCATGATAATCGACCATTGCCTAGTACACCCATTTTATTTTGTTGTTCTCATAGCGTGAGCTCCATCACAATTAACAAATGCCTTTTTTCATTGAATGCATGGGCGTAGCCTGTGGACACTTGCCCCTCAAGTGCCCCCATGTGCCCCCCCCCCCCCCCCCTGAAAAAAAGAGAAAATCACGCATGCCGGAAAAAGGAATCGACAATATTGTTTTGGTAAAAATAATATCTTTTGCACCAAATCATGGAATGTTCAGATAAACGTAAATAATGTAGTACATCTAAACGGGTAAATACCTTTTGTTGTGTGCTCTTCATATGAGCACATGTGCCTACTCATGAAAATGCAAGCCCCCCCCCCCCCCCCCCTTCCCGCCGCAATAATAACATCCTTGCTTCCCAATTGGTTGAATGACCACCTAGAGTTAATGGCACGACAATGTTTGAGAAGGACACCGATAGCTCATTATTAACGTGTAAGTCTCCATATCGATTGTAAAAACAATGCTCCCTGTTTTAGTTTGATAAGGGTTACCGCATAAAATCAATGATAATAGCAGGTTGATTGATCGAGTGCTACAGCTGAGGTGGGTAAAGTAGTCGCACAATCCAAATTTGATTTTCTTTTTTTGCCTGAACTCATCGATATAGAGTAACATGCAGTGTATAAGTGAGTTGCGACCTATACCATGTTTGTTAGGTTGCGCCATCAAACTTACAATTAATTTATTGTTAAATTTCAGACATGCTTTATTCTGCATAATAATAAGTACTATTTAGATATAACGATAAAGTTCAGCGGCCCACCAGTAAACATTTGCAGTTATTTTACTTCACTGCTAAAAGCACACTACAACACAAAGGCAGTTCAAGTACCAGTTCTGTATGTGACCATGGTCATCGTCTAAAGGCCTGGTCACACAGGACACGACTAGACCCACGAATGCATTACGCACCCGGGGGGGCCACTCAACTATATTGCTGTACACACGCGCGACCAAAAAAACGCGTTAAAAGGGTACTTTTTGCCGATCATGGCGCGTCACGCGCGTCACGCGTTTAGGGTGTCAAAAAGGCCAAAATCAGAAAAAAAGGGTATGTTTGTTGAGTCAAACAAATACGCGTTTAGGGTATCTTTTTCTTCAAACTTGTTTCCCGGACTTGTCTGGAGTTTGCCGGGGATTTTGTGCGACTTCGAATTGAGAGCAATTGCCGTAGACCTTGTTAAGGGGTATGTTTTAGGGGTTATAGTTGTTTAGGGGGCAAAATTGTAAAAAAAAGCACGCGAAAATACTTGAATAGGGTATAAATTTGACCAATGGATAAAACTTGTTTAGGGTGAGTTTGAGAAACCTGTGGTCGCGCGTGTGTACAGCAATATAGTTGAGTGGCCCCCCCCGGGACTACGCATTGGTACGAGTCTATGGCAAGCCATTTTAACATTTATTCCTATTTCTTGATATATCAAGAAAACGAATAGTTGATATCAATTGATTTATTGATATCAAGAACTGCATTCTTGATATCAAGAAATACTTGTTGTTAGGCACTGGTAATTCTTGATATCAAGAATGCATTCTTGATATCAATAACTCAATTATTGATATAAAAAAATAAGAATAAACGGCTTGCATTGATTCGTACCGATGCGTACTGCATTCGTGGGTCTAGTCGTGTGACCAGGCCTTAATGATGAACACAAAACGTGTACAAGTCGTGGACATAACTGACACAACATATAACTACTAATTATCACCGTGGTTATATTTAGCGGTCAGCCCGGTCGATTACAGGGGGCTGAATCGAAATGTCCTTGTGCTTGTTATACATATATAATCAAGTGTAATTATCTACACAAAGAACGTGTGTTAATAACTATTATGTGTTAGTCATTGCGCATTGAGCTTATTAAGAATCGATAATCGCATCAGGAAATTGCCTTCAAAAGAATTTGGGAGTTTTGAGAGAGATGAACGCGGTCGATTACAGGGGGCTGAATCGGAATGCCCTGGTATACTTTATACACATTATAATCATAAGTAATTATCTACACAAAGAACTTGTGTTAATACCATAATGTGTTAATCATTGCGCATTGAGCTTATTAAAGGGACTTAGTAACATTGTTCAAATCATAAAAATCCAATTGGAGTTATAGCGGCTACCTCATATATTGTTGTACTTGTATTAACAATAAAATCATGGGACCGGTTTCGGTTTTTCAAATTTCTCTTTCGTTAAAAGATACTTACGATTGAAGTGTTCAGATGTTAAATTATCCATAATAGCCGGTCATGCAGAGGCAGCAAATTCAATAGCCACGTTTACGGAACTTTGTGTCCATTCAAATTCCAATGAAAGCCAAACGTGTTACACTATCGGGCAGGCAAGTATTTTCAAACGGATCAACAATACAATAATGCTAAAAGGCAATCGTGGACTAAACTATTCAGGATCGAATATTGTATTGGAACGATAAAAAAAAAAACATTCGCTGCAGTGTAAAAACATAGATAGGCGCAGAGTGAGGGTCGTACGTCATAATTGGTGCATTTTTTGATAGAACAAGCTCGCTCGTGAATTTGTGTCATTAGAATTTCAAAACCAAGTATAAGGACCCACAATCAGACTTTCTCATACAAAATTGTGTTTATTGACCTAGAATATCTGCCTTTCAATCATTAGAAGCTTGGCATCGTGTGGAAGTCCACTTTAAAGGATTTAATTCAAACCAATAATAAATGAAAATACAAATGCACTTTTCTATATTAATAAACAAAACTTACGTGACGCACAATAAATAATGGTCCTCAAAGCTGGGAAGGTCTATATATACCCATGTAAACTGTGCATAGGTGTTAAGAAAAAACTGTTGTCTTTGTACACCTGCTCTCACCTTTATATTAACGGTTCAAATTTGTTTGATGAAAATTGGTTCAGAAAAAGTTGAAATATCCATAAATATATCCAATTTGAATAGATCTTGTGGCGTTGGGGCCACATTTTTTCAATAATTTAAGAAAATATGTATTAATCTTGGCCATTTCACCCATTTATTATACCAAAATTATTCAAAACATACGTTTCTTTTGTTAATATAATGGTTGAAACTTTCAGATTTCTAGAGGGCGTCTTCTTGTTTGAATGGATTTTTTTGAAATGCATACAAGCCCGGCGTGTGATGTTTGGTTGAAATAATAATCGAATATAGAGATCATCAACAGCTATTCGAAAAACTGCTTTTTGAATGTGTTGCCATTCATGTATGCCTGTATTTATCATTCATCTATAAGAAGTGGTAACTGCAAATGTATATATGTTATACCCCTTTTTCTTTGTCATTCTGTAGATGTAATTGTTGTAAGTGCACTTTACATTTAGAATTGCTTTATGCCTCGCGATACGTTAACATGCCTCTGTTATCCAGCATGTAGCTGCAAATGTGACATTGTGTTTGTTTAATTAATAATTGATCATAACTTGTATTTGTTTATATTATGCACAGCAGTACCAACGCTAGGTATGGAGGATGGACGTATTACCGACGAACAGATTACTGCTAGTGGGTGTTGGGATCCTAACCACTGCACTGACCGATCAAGACTTAACACTCTTTTAGCCCCAGGTAACGAGTTCAACAAACTTAGTTGGATGGTGGCATCGAAGTACGCGCACGTAACTTCAATCGCACAAATTTGATATATAATTGATTTTCATAATGATGCGCACAGTCAAACCTGTTTAGCATTGAATAGTAGCCCCTGGGGCCAATGGCGTCGATTCGTTCGGAAAACACAATGCATTGGGGGGGGAGGGGGGGGGGGGGGGGGGAGGGGGGGGGCATTGCAATGCACTCCCCCCCCCCCCCCCCCCCCCCAATGCATTGTGTTTTCCGAACGGATCGACGCGCCTGCCTGGGTTAGTTATTGTCTATCGTTAACCTTTTTCGTTTTGATTTGGTTAGTCAATAGGTTTAACTGAAGTATAACACGTACTATCTATAATGTAACTCGCACTAAAATAATGCTTAAAACTTTAACATTTCAAGGGATGGTGGAACAAATATTTTTCTTCTTATTTATTATACGTGAGTGTCCATTCATTGGAGAAAAAATATTTAAAAAATATACATTGGACTACGTATTGAATTCTTATGTTTCAAGATGTTTTATTTTCTTAATTTCTACAGTTTTCGCTGATATTTTACTCATCTAATAGCAAATTACTTTATTGAATATAACTGCATGCTTCAACATTTCGCAAATATACAAGCTTGATCAAGATGCTTGTTTTATGTACTTATATATTTGTCAAACTTAGTTCATACGTATTTATGAACCAAACTAACAAAGAAATGTGATACTTGTTATTTCATGACAGATGGCGTTCTCAGAGGGGGTTGGAGTGCGGGCACGAATGACGTTAATCAGTACATTCAAGTCGACCTCGAAAAAAACTGTGACGTCATCGGGTTGATGACGCAAGGCAGGAACGCTCAACACAACCAATGGGTGACGTCCTTTAAGGTGTTAAGCAGCCATAGTGGCGAAACGTGGGCACAGGTTACGTCGTCGATAAGTGGGACAGAGGTATGCATTTAACGTTTTGACTATACAAAATTAATGTAATGATTCAAAATATGCTTACACTTTTGCAAAAATGTTCAAAAGAGGTTTTTAAATAGTTGTTGATGATCTCTCTATTTAGTCATTATTTCAACAAAAACATCACGCATAATTTTATACGAAAAATGGTTGAATACAATAAGCATTGGATTCAATCATTTTTCATACAAAAGTATGCGTGTGATGTTTTGTTGAAATAATGATTAGAGAGCGTCCTCTTGTGTTTTAATGGCTCTTTTTGAATGATAACCTGCTTTTTATTTAGTCGTTTGTAATTTCTGTATTACCCCTTTAACCAGTCCTGTACAGCACTAATGTTGTGCCCTTCAGCAAGGGATTTATCCTCATTGCTGCTCTTTGCTGCTTTTGAACGAAAAGGAAATTTGAAAATGTTGATATGAATATGATACGGCATGAGAGAACCACTAGCGTTCCAAGTAAGTCGTTAGGATTTGGACAATGCTACTGAGTCCCTTTAAAGAGATCGTGTAACATTGTCGAAATCCTAGGGTACTTGAAACTCTAGCTCTAGATATACACTGTTGGTCATAATGTTGGAATTTTTTTTTTTTTAGATCCAACTTTTTTTATTTTCCCTGTTTTTTGCGCCTAATGAATCATTTTAGACTAAATATAATCATTACATTATGTTTCCAAACTACCAATGTACAATACATGGTAGCATGAATTTGCATTAATTAATTAATTCTTTTGTTTTGAGCTTTGAAAGGCAGGACCTTTGATGATTGGCCCTTTCCTTCTCCAAAGCGTATGTCCAACGAGTCATCGTTATGGGTCATTTCTCAAAGTTGGCCGTGAGATTTTCAACCAAAATTGGCACAGAGGTTCTCGAGGCCATACCCGGTCCAATGCCATTGGCTGCCCGCCGAACGATGCTTGTGCTCCACCAGGAAGGGGTGTCAACAAGCAATGTCCACTATTTCGTTGGACCATTGCATGTTAAGGTCTGTAAAGTCCTCAGATGTCATCGAGAGAAGGGTCAATTAAAGCCAAGATTATATCTAGGACGTCTACGATTGACCACCAGGATAGATTATCGCAAATTGCTTAACCTGTGCCGTAGAAACCGGAAATGCCCAAAAGGAGCCTTCGCCGACTATGAAGAAAACACTATGGAATCAACGCCTTCCGCCAAACTGTACATCAGCAATCCCTCTAACATGGTCACATAGCAAGACAAACTACCAAGTGTCCACCCAATACCATGTAACCGAGATTTACCGGACGTCCCTGGACTAGGGAGCCCAGAAGATTTCCGCCTGGACACTAGAGATATGTCATCTTAATGGGTACGAGCCATACCACTGTTGGGACGTCACAAACTCAAGTCGTTTAGTGAATGCAGACAACTGGGAACTTCTCGCCACGTAATCGGCGAACCATTTGTCTTCCATCTGTTCGGTCAAGGATGTTATGGCTCGTACCCATTAAGATGACATATCTCTAGTGTCGAGGCGGAAATCTTCTGGGCTCCCTAGTCCAGGGACATCCGGTAAATCTCGGTTACATGGTATTGGGTGGACACTTGGTAGTTTGTCTTGCTATGTGACCATGTTAGAGGGAATGCTGATGTACAGTTTGGCGGAAGGCGTTGATTCCATAGTGTTTTCTTCATAGTCGGCGAAGGCTCCTTTTTGGCATTTCCGGTTTCTACGGCACAGGGTAAGCAATTTGCGATAATCTATCCTGGTGGTCAATCGTAGACGTCCTAGAGATAATCTTGGATTTAATTGACCCTTCTCTCGATAACAACTGAGGACTTTACAGACCTTAACATGCAATGGTCCAACGAAATAGTGGACATTGCTTGTTGACACCCCTTCCTGGTGGAGCACAAGCATCGTTTGGCGGGTAGCCAATGGCATTGGACCGGGTATGGCCTCGAGAGCCTCTGTGCCAATTTTGGTTGAAAATATCACGGCCAACTTTGAGAAATGACCCATAACGATGACTCGTTGGACATACGCTTTGGAGAAGGAAAGGGGCCAATCATCAAAGGTCCTGCCTTTCAAAGCTCAAAACAGAAGAATACATTAATTAATGCAAATTCATGCTACCATGTATTGTACATTGGTAGTTTAGAAACATAATGTAATGATTCATTCGGTGCAAAAAACAGGAAAAAGAATAAAGTTTGATCTAAAAAAAAAAATATTCCAACATTATGACCAACAGTGTATGTAGGTCTATTTGAGGATTTCCAAAGATAATACCTAAGCTGTTAATTGGTGTATCGTATGCTAATATCCTAATTGAAGGTATTCAATGGAAATACGGACCAGGATACCATCGTGACGAACATGTTCCAAGATTCAGTCAGAACCAGATTTATCCGGATAAATCCAGTCACGTGGAATACTCACATCAGCTTGCGCTTTGAACTGCTCGGTACCATTTCTAAAGGTTGGTTTCAAATTAAATTAGATTTTGTTTGTATTAGTTATAGTAATCCATTAGTTTTGTTCAATTCAACGAAAATCACTTGAAGCTTTAGCACTTTTGTATCTGGTTGTTTGACTTATGGTATATATACGAAATAAATAAACATGATAAACGTGTTCAGATTTGTCAACTCTCTCCTTATTACATTATGGAGATATTTCAGATTGATTTGAAATGCGTTCCGGGACGTTTTTCGATTGTTTTCCGAAGCGTCCGAATATTGTTCATGTTATCAGAACTCGGATACTTCGCGCGCAGGATAGGAAATATAATCTCGAATCAGTACGTTTCACTAGATAAACATTGTTTCTTTTGTTACGATAATATCACATATCATTCAAATCAATCAAATGAATCTTAGGATGATAGTGGTATAATTATGATTAACGTCTCAAATAACACTTTTGGAAAATTCAAGATGTATATTCAAAATGTCATTGGTATATTTGGTCGCCATAAAACCTTCTACACAAAATTGAGAAATTTCGAACAAGTACATTATAAATATATCTCGGAAAGCAAATAATTATATTTAAGCATTGTTTCATTTATTTCATACTGACAATTGTACTTAATAAATTGTTTGATACTTCATATACATGTATTATGAAGTAAATTATTGTTTTACTTTTCGTTCAGGACCCTTATTCAGTGGAGTTCTGTATAGCGTCGTATCGGACGGGGAAACGCTAAAACCTTCGTTTGTGTCGACAAGTCATGTGACTTCCTCATCTATTAGATGTGCTTCGCTCTGCAAAGAAGACGGCGACTGTACGTCTTTCAGCTACATTCAACATGAGCGGGTTTGTCTTCTTGGACAATCGGCATTTACGGGCGCGTCGCAGATGGAAGAGCGTGCTGGAGCGCGCACTTTCGTCCTCAAATAGCGCTGATTATAATTTATCGCATTAATGAACTTGCATCAGAGGGATAATTTAGTTTTGGTATAGAGGGCGCTTCATGAAATAACTTTTGCGTGAGTTAAAGAAAACCATGTGTAAGATTTGAAAGAGCACACCATTTAAAAAACAGAATCAACTTTACTTGAACAAAATCGATTCAGAAATAGCTAAAATATGCATGAATATAATGGTCGGAATAAATGTTGGGACCAACTATTATTCAATATTTGTAACAAAATATATATTTAAACACTTTACACATTTTAGAAAATATACCAGAATGGTATTCAAAAAGTCGTTGATGACCTCTCTATCAAATATGTTTTAATAACATTCAAGCATCATTGAACCATAACTGTTCCATTTGTAATTGTACCTTAGAAGTTTTAATTACTAACATTATTTTTACCAAACTGTACTGTCCGTTTAAGTATGGTTTAAAATGTTTGGTAAATGCGGTATACTTCTATTTTCATATAACTGTCATAATACATATATGTACAATTCTATCCAGCACTTGAACAATAACTTTGTATTGGTAGATGTCATTGTTCATCCGATTGATCTTGTCATTGATATTGTGTATATATTTCATTGCATCATATTTCACGCGTGTTAGTTATTCATTACCAAATTAAACAAAATATTATATCCATTTCGTAGCGTGGTCGGACAAATGTGCGGGGGGGGGGGGGGGGGGGGAGCACACCTTTTATATATGTTTATATTGTTTAATTTGTCTTATGTTTGGAATTGTCTTTTCCAAATTATTAGTGGGTCAGTGGTGGGGACGCGACCAACCCAGCCCCTCACCCTGTACCAACATTACTAACTACTGAAGCAAGAGGGTTGACCCCAACCTCCCCCCTCATATTTTTGTATAATTTGCCTTTGGGCAAAATCCTTGTCTTAGGGTATTTTTAACCATGTTAACCCCCCTTTTAATTAGTTACATCTGTTTAAATATATGATTTTTTAATGTGGTTTTTCAAATAATGTATATATACATGTAATTCGAACCACGCAGTTATGGTTCGTGTTAATATCAATGACATTTTTTGTTTTGATTTAATTAAATATTTATAGCACGTGTACTTCAGCTTGTTTGCTGCCATACGTGTTCGCAATAAATAAAAAAAAATATGAATAATAATAAATAATTGTCAATCGTAACACCACCGCTTTACATTACTGTGCTTTTCTGTGTATTTGACATGTTCATCTCCTAGCAACCTTCACGGTTGTTCCAGTTCGCAAGAAGATCGAGATGATACAATCGTTCATTGTTAAGCTATTTGGCATTATTATAAATACCACATGTGTTTCCTACAGGAAAGAAGAGTGTATAAGAACAATGGATGAAACTGAAATGAAGGGACCGTGGTTCTAATACAACTATGAACGCCGAACTGACGACAGGCTAGACTAGCCCTAGGGAATGGAAAATGTGCACTTCGTGTGCGGAAATGATTGCGTTGAAAAGCGATGAATGCTTTAACACAACATTCCATGTTTTTTCACATCGCTATAATTTTCGGCAAAATATTTACAACATTTTCGCAAACACCTACGGCAACTGATATTGCATTAATCTCTCGACAAGTTTCCAAGCACTTGTATCATGTCAATGCTGACCTACACGCGTTGTATTTCTATTAGTCATTTATATTACGTTAATATTATCAAGTATATTATTTTGTCATATAATAATGCAAAATATTCAAAGGGATCTAGTAACAATGTCAAAATCCTCAAAACTTAATTGGAACTCTAGTGGTTCTCACATTATTAGTATTACCAATGCAATCATGGAACAGGTTTGGGTTTTCTAAAAGTCTCTAATTCCGTTATAAAAATATGCATGCTTGAAGTGTTCAGATGTATAACTATCTACTGGATATTTAAAACATATCATAGACAGGAATATACATTGTATTAACCACTCATACCTTTTTGCACTTGTCTAAAAAGTTACCAGATCCCTTTAAAATAAATTAAACAAAACAACGCAGGGTATTTGTGTAAATAAGTATGTCAGTCGAGATGTGACGTTTGTACGTTTAATAATTCAAATTTGCTTATAACGGAAATACACATTATTGCAAATTCTTGAAAGAAAACCGTACAACATGCCATGTTGTTTATCAGCCGTAGGTTATTGAGTATTCACCGCCATTTATGATGAAATCACTGAAATATTTTGTTTGTAGTACGAATGGTTGTCTATTAAATACGGGACAAATGATTAATTAATTATCTAATTATTACGGAGCAAATTGTATAAATGTCCGCTAGCGAAGAAAAGCGCAAATTTCCCTTATTAAAATTTACGAAATGAAGCGGGTGATTAAGTTGTGGTTTCAATTAGGTGCATGTATGATACAAGCTGAAATGAAGCTTCCAATATTTGGGTATTCATTAGATCTACAAATCAATCTTGATCAAAAAGTAATATTATTACAATTGTTGTAGTCATCGATATTAAATTATTTAATTTTAACATTATTTGATTTCGACTACGCCCTTCAGGTAAATCTTTTAAACTTTCCCCCAAAAATGTCTTAATATTATGATATCCCTCAATTTACTGCTATCGTAAGTTCCAATACTTTAATAATTAAAGATGATATTGTGATGAGTGATTTAATATTAATAAATATACCGTTTTGCTTACATCTTCACATTTTCTCATCACAACTACATCATGTACATGATTGTTCAGAAAGAACGAATACCCACGTAGTATCTTTATTATCATTATTAGGAACTGCCGCCCAATAATAAAAGCATAATTATAACCAGAATACACATGAAATCTTCTCATTATAATTTTGATGCAAGATATTTGGACATAATTATAGTGAATTTATATTTTATAAAAAAACAGTTGTCAATACATTTTTTATTTCTGCATTCGTTTAATTTTCGTAATAATAGCTTTTGTAAATTGTTGTTCATTCAACCTTTTTCTGAAGAAACATGTTTTAATTAAAGTTATTTGAACATAATTATTATCTCTATGAATGTCTTTGTTTAAGTCTGTATGGCCTTTTCCCACCGCCCAATCATTTTCATAATCATTACCACCACAACAACCACTACCACCATCATCATTGTCATTACCACCACCACCGTCATCATCATCATTATCATCATAATATTCATCGTTATCGTCATTACCACCACCACCACCATCATCATCATCATCATCATTATCATTATAATCGTAATTATTATGACTTCTTTATATCATTCAAGCATTGAAGTATAACTATTATAAGTTTCCATTGATAACACAAAGGTTTACACCACTAAAATATGTTTTTCAATATCGTTTATTTTCCTTTAACCCACATCAAAACATACTCAATCACTCATGCTCTGTATTGCACTCACTCCACTACATGACAAATCAAAATTTCAACAAAAGTTTTTTTTCTATATATAGGACTTTAATTCACATTATTTACAGAGTTTAAAAATAGGGTTCGATTATCTCGCATGATATTTTAATGAATAAATACTTATTGATGAATGGGTACAGTCCGAAATCGGGGGGAAAATATGCGCACTTTAAATAATTAAATAATGCGAGTTGTATATGTCTATTTTGGGAGAAAAAAAATAATCCGAAGAATCATAACTTTGCTTAGCTTTGTATGAAAGACGTTGTATTGCTGTAACTTCTTAGGCAATTTGCCATTTACTTTGATGATGTAAATAACGTATGATCGTTTTCATTGTGATCTTTATCTTAATAATAAATTTGTACAGGTGATTTAAATTTGTTTATTTTTTGTTCAAGCTTAAACACATGTTTAAAAGCGTGCTATTAAAATATTATCGTCAACATTGATCGGGGGTTTCACACGCGAGATGGTGTTAATAGAATAAATAAAATGATATTATTGCAACGTCTAAAACATACCAGGTCTCATGTTAAACGTTAAACGAGTCGATAAATGATGCGATGACTGTATTATAATAATATATGCTACATGGCTTTATCATATAATATATATATTATGTCATTGATATCGTATTGATATTGATTTAATTCTTTGTTTTTTTGTTAATAAGCATAATTATTACATATCACTATTATTATCATTATCCTTACTTATTACTTTTACAATTATTATTACTATCATTATATTTATAATCATATATTTGCATTAAAATTAGTAGTGTTATAAGTATTATTATTTGTATCATTATTAATACAAATTGGTATTGTTATCGTTATAATCAATGTTATCAACACGATATCAACATGGTTAGTTTAAATTATATTAGTGTCCTGTTCGTTTAATGTCTACGTCGTTCTAACATGCAATAATCAAGAAATATAAAGACTTACACGTCGCAGATAGTTAATTACTTTAAACATTTGTAAAGAAAGCTCACAATACAAATTCACAGTCACTTATTGATAAATGTTCTCAAGTACAATTATAACAAAGAATTTATTGTATTACGCCCATATATGGGTCAGATTTTTGAACGATGTACAGTTGGCCATTTTCAGACATTGAGCATTTCTATCCTTCGCTGTGTCTCCCCATTTATTACGATATTGCTTTTAATAGTAATATCCTAAAGGATATTAATAAGGCTTTCATAAACTGTATAGTCTTATATAGTTTCACTATTTTTAAGCACCCCACAGGCCCTCAAAGACGAAAAAAACATTTAAAGTGGCATTGGTAAAAAATGTCCGCGTTTTGTTTTAATCAGTGAATAAAAACGGAACCACTGGGAGGAACACATTCCAATCGTGTTCAACTTGAATCTGGAAGAGTGTTCTTTCGTGCTAAATCGTTTGTTTTAAACATTTCCTAATTTTGATTTTGGCCCTTTTTGACCCTCCTGTGTCGACTCAATTGTATTGATTTCTTTAATAAAAAAAATCATACTGCAGGATTTTAGGTGGACATCGTAGTAACAAGACTACGTTGTGAAGTGAAGCTTAGCATTTTGGGAACAAACACGTTCGTGCTTAAAAATCATTAGACCCTGCACGCGAACTTTTGCGTGAATCCTGCACTCGGACGACTCCCAAAGTGCTTACAAGCTTTGTTAAGAGCAAAGAGAGTGCCATTTGTGTTATAGGTTGTGGCCTAGGATTGCCTGTTATAATAGTTCTATGTATGAAAGGCGCTATTTTATATGACGATGAAATTAGGAAATCGTTACTTTCAAACAATCTTAATTGTTGCTAAATTTTTTCCCAGAATGTGGTTTGAATGGTTGTCTTACTATTTCTGGTTTTGTTTTCGTTTTTATCGATGTATGTTTGATCGAAATGCTACAAATATAAATTGAAGTCAATTATGACATTATAACAGATTGTCCTGACCGAAACCCGGTGATAGTCACGTGACATTGGAAGATAACTTTAATACGTCCGATTGACATGTTCACAATCTAGTATAATTTTGATCAGCGCATTTATAGTTTCTTTCAATTTTGCATGACACGTTCCAGATTTACCACGGTCTGTTTATGTTGGGCTAATCACCTGAAGTGGTTAAGACAGAAATGACAGAAATAATTTACAATGAATTATATACTAGGAAAAGATATCGATATTTTTGGCAAAGAGCAGATATGTTTTTGTTAAAAAATCAAAAGTCGCAGCAGATAACCAAGGTATATTACAATTCACAAATAATTATGCAGTAATATGAATATATATAACATCGCACTTTTATTAAAAATTTGACGCTGGCCCACCTAGACTAATCACATTATTTTGAAATGAAACTGCACAAATATCCACGAAATTATATAATGCAAATTAAAGTCAATTGACTAAATACTAAATTACGATTCATACTTGTTTAATATTTGTGAATAGCTCATATGCTTACAACAAAAAGTTTTTAAAAAAATAACGTTTTCCGCGCTTTAATTTTGAAGATTTTATTAAATGTATCACATTTTTTTGTTTTAGTTTCTATAACTTTTCAGGAGGTATAATCGCAAATTATGTCGACCTTTTGGCATATAAACCCTTCATAATACACGCATAGGACACATTGTCATCGAAAATGTTCAACACTTTAAACATGATAAACGCAAAGAGTACATATTTTCTACACAATATGAACTATGAACTATTAAAAGTTCATCTAGAAAGATATTACAATCTTTTATATTAATGAATTATGTGATTAAATATTTGTTTTCGTTTTATGAAAATGTTATTGTTAAGTATAATTTATTATGCCACAATTATATTATCAATCAATTCGATATTTTTGGCAAAGAGCAGATATGTTTTTGTTTAAAAATCAAAAGTCTTAGGCGATAACCAAGGTATATAATAATTCACAAATAGTTATGCAGTAATATAAATATATATAACATTGCACTTTTAATAAAAGTTCGACGCTGGCCCACCTAGACTAATCACATTATTTTGAAATTAAACTGCACAATATCCACGAAATTATATAATGCAAATTAAAGTCAATTGACTAACTACTAAATTACGATTCATACTTGTTTAATATTTGTGAAGAGCTCATATGCTTACAAAATTTTTTTTTTTTAAATAACGTTTTCGCGCTTTAGTTTTTAAGATTTTATTAAATGTATCACATTCTTTTGTTTTAGTTTCTATAATTTTTCAGGAGGTATAATCGCAAATTATGTCGACCTTTTGGCATATAAACCCTTCATAATACACGCATAGGACACATTGTCATCAAACATATTTAACACTTTAAACATGATAAACGCAAAGAGTACACATTTTCTACACAATATGAACTATGAACAATTAAAGTTAATGTAGAGAGATATAACAATCTTTTATATTTGTGAATAATGTGATTAAATATTTGTTTTGGTTTTATGAAAATGTTATTGTTAAGCATATTATACGCCACAATTATATTATCAATCATTTTTTTTAAATTTGTTAATATAAGATGGTTTTAATTGTTATATTTTGATTCAATGAATCCCTTGGTTTATTTAAATATATATTGTCTAACCGATGTGTATAAGACTTATTTGATTTCATGTTCCCATTGTCTCCATGTTCGAACATATCACGTAATGCGGTAGAATTTAACTCCAAATAAAATATAACTGAATGTTAAGGAATGTCTACAAGACTATCCCTAATATATAAGACCGCCTATCAAAATGTTGAGCCCCATGTGTAACGGATGTTCTGATAATATATGACTCACAGACCCAAATAGAGCCTCATCAGATATTATTTAAGATGTATATGCCATATACGGTATACCATGTGATGAGTTGACTGGACAAGCGTCCACAATACTCTCGATATAGTATCACAATAAAAGACGCGGTTTTAAAACATGAATATAACATATGTTATAGTATGTTATGTCATGTAGGTTTTATTCAAACAATTGTAGTAGTCAAATTATGTTCGGAATGTAAAACTTGCATGTGCTGTAACCGGAAATTAATTTTGGAACCTCTGAATAACCCTAAATTAAATTGATGTTATCCTCTTGAACCAATTCTGTATGTACAAGCGTTCATAAATGCAGCTTAATCTCCCATTTAATATAAATACAATTTGGCCTATAGTCAGACGACTGATTGCCTATATAATTCATCCCAAATGACATATTGTGTATTCCAGAAAAAAATGATAAAAACTTTACTCGTACGAGCATTCCGAGTTCCGACAAGAGTTGCCCATGACACTCAAAGGGTTAATCGAGAGGATTTAATTGAGTTGATAGGTGTGGGCCCCCATGCGCAGGTCAATGTGCTTCCTGTCCACCTTCGAGGCCTTGCCGAGCAAGCACTCCTTCTCCAGTCCGATGAACGAGAAGGAGGCACACTGAGGATCCATCTGACAGAGAGATGCGCATTGTATGGTGGAGTCTGCCGGGTGACTTCGATATACTACTGATGCTTTCAGAGTCGCCCCGCGGTTAACCACGTGGAACCTTCCAGACGGCGAATTACCTGTAAAATAATAATAATAATGAATCATTTGTATATAGCGCATAACACATAAGCAAAATTGCATGTCTCTATAAGCTTTACAGAACAGAATACAAAAGGAATGAAATTGTGCACAGGGTTTATACTTATTAAATTTTACAACATGTACGAAGTGTTAAATAAATGTGTTAACGATAGTGCGTCAGTTCATTAACATACATGTATGATTACAAACAAATCGTATAGTTGAGATTGCCGAGAGACTTCGATAAACTACTGATCCTTTCAGAGTCGCCCCGCGGTTAACCACGTGGAACCTACTAGATGGCGAATCCTGTTGGTAACGATTACTGTATGCGTCAGTTCATCTTATATAAACCGTAACATGCATGTATAATACAGCCTGCCAAAAATACTTTGATCTTCTACTGATGCGTTCAAAGTCGCCCCGCAGTTAACCATGTGGAACCTACCAGACGACGAATAACATGTAGGTAACAATAATGCGTCAGTTCATGTTATATGAACCTTAACATGCATGCATAAAAAGAAATCACAGCCTGCCAAAACACTTTGATCTACTACTGATGCGTTCAAAATCGCTCCGCAGTTAACCACGGCGAATTACCTAGGTAACGATAATGCGTCAGTTCATGGTATAAACATTAACATGTATGCATACAAACAAATCATATGGTTGAGATTGCTGAGATCTTTCAGAGTTGCTTTGCGGTTCACCACGTAGTCCGCTGCCCGGACTGCCTACCAATACTATATAGCTAGCGCTAGCAGCCGACATGCGCTGCACTGTCGCATGGTGGGTAATCTGGATCCAGCAGACAGTCCGGTTGGTTTTGTAGATTTCCCTCTCGCAAAAGAAGGTTTACCTAGCCAATTAGCCAAACGTGATTGGCTGCGGCATTATGACATAGCGCGATGATCGTAACGATCGTACACAAAATTGTTCAGCGCTCGCAGCATGCTCATGAATAATGATTGACGTGCGCTGCGAACCCGTAATTATTTCCACGCCCATTTTCTACCGAATCATCTTGACCTTGTTTTTGACAGGGGCATGAATATCACTGCTTGGTATAGTGCGCGTTGAGTGGTCTCAGTGCAGTTGGTGTATGCAACTTCAAAACAGGTCAAGAATCTTGACTATTCACAGCGTGGAACATTCTAGGTGGAGAATTGCCTGTATATACTTGTATATGTTAATACATTTGTCACGAAGGGATTTACATGAACAAAAACTCATTGAATGGCTGAGCATGCTAATAGACTATGATATACTACTGTAGCTTTTAGAGGATCTCCGAGGTTAACCACTTTGTACCTATAAGATGTCAATGTACCTGTATATAACGATATAATATTAAAGAGAGTAAATGTGTCAAGGATACTGATGCCCCTAAAAAAGAAAATAAGCGAACAATACAAACGCACTAATTACATTTGTTCTTTTAGTGTTATTGAAAGGTTTAGCAGTATGATGGTGAACAGAAAGCAGATCGCCTTGATAAAGGTATTTTAGGATATTTTAGAAGAGAAGCAAAGCGATATTCGCTTACTCAGTGCACTGACTACTAGTTTGTACATAATTATAACATTCATGTGGGCTGTTACAAATTAGAACACTTCAATCGTACATAACTTCTTAACGAAAGGGTAATTCGAAAAAGGAAACCTGTTCCACGCTTATATTTGTAATACAACAAGTTATGAACGAACGACTATGTTTCTAAGGAAATATGTGTGGATTTGGACAATGTTACCGATCCCTTTAAATAGACAAAGATATACCATTATTAAATCAATGTGTTTTCTATTTGATAGGTTCTAGAAAGATCACCGATTTCTTTAATATTTTAAACGGATCTAGTAACGTTGTCTATAAATGCAAAAACTGATGAAGAGTTGATACAATTTGTATTTATGTGAAGTCCACTCAGCATGCTGAGTGATGTGTGTAAATTCCACGCTAAATCAATGTCATATGACTAAGTAAAAGCGAAAATGCAGAGTTATATTTGTTAACTCATTGCAGTAATTTTCAATTCATCAAAATACATGTATATGGTAGATTCCTAGATATTTGTTTTAATTCTGGTATAATTATTGCAAGCCAGCCGTTAGGATCTCAAATAAAAGATTCCTGATCCTTACATTGCCTGATTGAAAATAAATTGAACAATTAAGTTTCCACATATTTGTTTTCTGAATTGGTTCTGGGAGTTACTTAGTAACTTACCGTGGATTTCGCAGTCGGTTCCCTTGTATCCGGTCGGCAGGCACAGCTGTAGGCTCCAACATGATCGGTACAAGTCCCTGAGTTCTTGCACGGAGATAAGGCACAATCGTCGGTATCTGGTTGGAAGACAAGAAATGTTTTAATTATTGCCAAGCATGGCTTCTAGTATCATCCAGCTACACCTGGGGATGTGAGGCACATCAGTTATCCAAATGGAAGATTTTACTTTATACTTGTTTCTAATGAATTTACCTTTCGTAAAATATAGGCAGACGTGATGTGTTAATTCTGAATACAACAATAGCCTAAAAGGGGAATCCAATTATTATTTCAAGCATTCGTGTCCGGGCAACTATCACAATGTTGTTATATTAACCCGTTGACGACTGGTCCCGAAATATTTCGGGCTTGAGTCTATGGAGAATGCGTGTTATACCAAAATCAATTCGTCCTCAACGGGTTAATGTAATTATGTAATTTAATAATGAAATTAATGTAATTCAATACAAACAGTACCGCCGGGGGGGGGGGGCACTTGCCCTCCCCAGACATTATTTTACCCAACAAATAAAAGCATAAGGGGAAGTTCGTCAACAAAAACAGAAATGCATAGTGTACGTGCCCAAATCTCCCCCAAATAACCCCTCTCCCCCCCCCCCCCCCCAAAAAAAAAAATATATATATATATATATAAAATACAAAAATCAAATTAATGAAATAAATATAGATAAATAAATAAACAAATCAAATAAATAAATAAAAGAATGAATACAAAATAAATAAATAATAAGAACATAATTCAATCCGCGCAAGCTACGCCACCAAATAAAAAGGTAGGGACACTACAAATAATCACCTGTCTGGCAATACGTCCCCTCGAATCCGTACTCACACTCGCAGGTGTAGTTGCCATGGATGTTGTGGCACGTTGCCCCATTTTTACACTGATGACCCGTGTCACACTCGTTAACATCTGGTGGTAAGTGAGAGCAAAACTTGTATTACTAATATCACTGTTATAATTATTTTGTCTCTTATTATTACTGTTATTACTATTGATAGTATCATTATTAATAGTAGTAATATAAGTATTGATACTATTACAATGATTATTACTGTAATTATTGTTAGTATTATTACCTTTTGATTGTGCATGAAATACAAACATCAAATAATACAATATGACACAGAATCATTCTTATATATTTACAGTACGTACATCTTAATGTCCGTTGCTCTTGATCGACTTGCCCGGGTATGGAAAAGGTTTCCCTAATAACTGTAGTCCGCAGATCTTCTACAAATGTATTTTGTGTGTGTGTGCGTGTTATTTTTATGATTAGTGGAATTCACATATTTCATAATAATAATATGTTTATGAATAAAACAATACCAAAATGTACGAAAAGGATAGCAAGGTCTAAACATCCTTTCCAAAGTGGGTCTCCCTATTAAATCGTACATCTACATTATTAAAACAACAAAAGGAAACGACTTACTATATTCATATTAACTGTTAAAACGTTCTTGAACGTTTTAGTGAATATGTTTCAAATCTTAATGCTAATTAAGTTCACATCCACTTTTACCACAGTATGCATTACCGTCGTTACCACCATCTCACCCCAATTATCAATATCATTACGACCATCATCACCATTGTCATCATCACTATCATAATCCCCGTCATCATCATCATTAAAATCGTCATAATCATCTCAATATCACCATTCATCTTCTATCTTATGACCAGCATATTGTTCTTCCCAGTTTTGCAGCAGCTCCCCGCATGCCTTTATCTTCATAATCATTATTGTCATCATCACCATCACTTTTACCACAAAAATCACCATCCCCACCTACATCATCATTGTCACCATCCTTTCATCATGATCATCATAACTATCAACTATCGTCACTATCAACATCATGTTAATCACCATCATTGTCATCGTCATTATCATATTTATTACCGTCCTCGCAGTGGGTGCCCTCATATCCATCAGTGCAGTTACAGGAAAAGCCGTCCAGGGAGTCCACACATGTCCCTCCATTCAGACAGGGTGATGACTCGCATTCGTCCGAATCTGCCAATTTCAATGAGATAAAATGCTTTTTTTTTTGTTTACAACAACGATGTTCTTGTTAACAATAAAACTATCGTTGTACGCTTCCAAACTGGTATTTACTTTCAGAAGAAAACAAATGCATGCTACTCCTAAAACAAGAAACAAACTGTAACTTGTAGAAAACTTACTAAAACCTAATATAATCCGAATTATTGATTTCTCTATCACGTTTATATTGTTGCTACTTTTCAGTAACCAACACAAATAAAGACAATCAATTTAAATCTTCTGAAACAAACCTGCTACGAAAACAACAAATCATGAATGGAATTCTAAATAAACTAAACTGCCTCAAAAAAGAATACCTGTCTGGCACTCTGATCCTTCCCATCCAGGAGTGCAGATGCACTGGTACCTGTTGACTAGGTTCTGACATGTAGCCCCATTTTGGCATGGTGATGATGCACATTCATTGGTGTCTGTGGGCACAATGAAATTAATGCAATGACAAGCAGTTTTATTCCATCGAACTATATATTAAAATAAGGGAAATTAACTATTCCTCCACGGATTGTTTGTACACATGTATCAACCTTTATTTCAAACACATATTCTAACACACCTAATGTTTAAAAGGGTAGTTCAGTTTTGGTATAGAGGGCGCTGCACGAAATAATTTTTGTATGAGATAATAAAAACCTGCGTGTAAAATTTTAAAGAGCATACAATTAATAATAAACTTTATTTGAACGAAATCGGTTAAAAAACGTCTGATATATCAATAAATATATCCGATCTGAATAAATCTGGGGCCCAGATCTATTCGATGAATTTTCTATACTTTTTTAATTAAAAAATGCTTACACGTTTTCAAAGAATTAAAAAGAGGTTTGTAAATAGTTGTTGATGATCTCTCTATTTAATCATTATTTCAACAAAACATCACATGCATAATTTTGTATGAAGAATGGTTGAAACCAATTTTTTTATAGAGAGCGCCCTCTTGTGTATTAATGTTTTTTTAATAATAATAACAGGCTTTTTACTTTATATTTATAGTCGTTTGTCATTTGCTATACCTTTCGAGCATGGTGGAGTTATAGCTATTAGCTTGTAATTTTATCGTGCAGGTTTTGGTTACTAAAGCTCAGCCTTACCAAAACTGTACTACCCGTTTAAGTAAACTTCTGTGTGGTCTATATACATATCGAATGATGAAGGCTAATCTATGATTTGGGAAACATGATATCACAAAGGTGAAGGAGTTACAAATCTAAAAAAGGAGCATACATCTAAAGATTGTCTGTTTACGGAGAGGACGATCTTTGCTAATTTCGTTGAATTATTATTTCACAATAGTCATGATCGAGAAGAAAAAACCCGAAATGCGCCCTTTACCTCGTTAAAGTGATTATTATTATTATGTGATGTTGTGAATCTTGTGATGTTGATGGCTTTCCAGAATAATCCATTGCCTACGTGATTTTAAATTTCCCTAGAGTTAAAGGGGTAGTACAGTTCTGGTAAGGCTGAACTTTAGTAACCAAAACCTGCACAATAACATTACAAACTAATATTTATAACCCCACCATGCTCGAAAGGTATACAAAAATACAAACGACTAAGTAAAAAGCCTGTTATCATTCAAAAAGCGCCATTAAAACACGACAGGGCGCTCTCTAATAAGGCATTGGTTTCAACCATTTTTCATACAAAATTATGCATGTGATGTATTGTTGAAATAATTATTAAATAGAGAGATCATCAAAAACTATTAAAAACTGCTTTTGAAAATGTTTGATAAAGTGTAAGCATTTTTTCAATTTGTTCAAAAAATCATCGTATTTATTTGGGGCCCAAATAAATACGATCGGATATATTTATTGATATTTCAGCCATTTCTAAACAGATTTTGACCAAATAAAGTTTATTCTGCCATTAAAATTGCATGTTCTTTCGAATTCGACACTCAGTTTTTCATAACCTCAAGAAAAATTGTGTTGTGCAGCACCCTCTCTACCAAAACTGAGCCACCCCTTTAATAAAGGGCCAATCAGCTTCCAGTATGCAATGGGTTACAATGTATATTGATGAAAAATATACATATGTAAGCGCGGTCTCTAGTTCACAAACCCCTACAGAGCTTTAACCCCAAATCACTAATTTGCCTGTTTGTTATTAGATAATAAGACCATTGTTACTTTAAATACACAATATTTGTTCAGTCATGATTGTTTTTGGTAGCCATCGTGTATTCGCATTGACAACTAACTAGTGTAACGGTGGACAACAGAGCATTGTATTGGGTCTTGGGAAATATATGTAACGTTGTATAACTGTTTTTGTATCAGTAAATGAGCGAGGGGAAAAATATATTTAGGTTAAGAAACAATTGTTTGTTATGTAATGAAGCATTAAAGTGTTATGTAAATAAAGACATTAATGATATTAAAGACAAAATAAATTTTGTTGATCAAAATCGGTTCAGAAAAAGAAGACATATCCTTAAATATTTTTACTTTGAATAAGTTAATTTAAGAAATTAATGACACATAGTCTAAAAACAACAAAGGGAATGATCCTGACAGTTAGATTACAGATTTATTGTCATATTATTTGTTTAAAGATTTGAATCGTTCATAACTGTGAACTATCAAACTTGGCTGAGCATGCTGAGTGGATGCACGTATTATCATAATGGGACAGACTGTAGCCGGCAATAAAAGGCTGCAAAAGAGGGACATGACTAGCAGTTCAAAGCTTTATGTCACTTTTACCTACCTGTTTCGCAGTTGGTACCCGTGTATCCAGCCGCACAGTCACAGGAAAAGTAGCCGACCAGGTCATTGCAATTACCTCCATGTTGGCATGGTGATGAAGTACATTCGTCGATCTCTGATCATATTCATAACAATAAACACATTTAATAAAGCCGTGCGTGAGACATGTAAATGTATTCATAACGAGGATACTAGGCATATATCTAACTTAAAGGGACCTAATAAATATATTGAATCGTTTGACACTCTAGATACAATGCAATACTTGCTTATTGCAGCACAAAAAAGGTGTTTACCAATGGACGGTCCCTGCATCAGGCCCGTATTTAGGAACCAAGACCACTGTTCTTGTTTTTGCAATGTTAATTGGATGGAAGGTTCGGTTATATTACACGTCTGGTCATTTAATATAACAAAATATTATTGCAATCACGTGACTGTGTTAAGCCAATCAATGACGCGTATTTTACTATTAATAAAGCCAGATGATATAAGAATATAATACTGACCCACTTCACAGCTGGCACCGGTATAAAACGTCGGACAGTTACAGTGGAATGCGTTGGGGAGATTGTGACAGGTGCCCCCATTGATACAGGGGGAAGAGAGACACTCGTTGATTCCTGAAAGATGATGATACAAACGATGATAATTTGATAAAAACTAATATCATCATCAACAACAATCAATACTGAGAATAATTATAATAATAATAATAAGAAGAAGAAGATGGGGAAGAAAAAGAAGAAGAAGAAAGAAAACAATTATAACAAATATAATAATTCTCATACATTATGTATTGCGATAGTAATATAAATATCAATGACGACATTTATGTGGTGGTTTTTGTTCATTTTTTTTACAAACCTACTCTGATATGTTCCTATGTCAAACCACCCCCTCAACCTCCAATATCTGATCTGTAATGTCAAAGTGCTTAAACAGCAGTACACTATCGCTACCGGAAAACATCAGAGTGTGTGTCAGCTAGTGTGAACACAGTCAGCAGTGGTGTAGCTACGGGGGGGCACGGGGGGGGGGGGGGGGGGGCACGTGCCCCCCCAATCGTTTGGCAAAAAAAAAAAAAAAAAAAAAATGACGACCCGACATGAAGCCAAATGTGTCTACAATGTATATCATTCATTATTATCACGTTTTATTTAATGTGTGATAATAATCATTATCAACGATAATAACCAAGAACATAACAGTCGTTCCCTAGTACTAGCAATAGCGCACCTATATCAGTTTGAAGAATCCTTCCAATATAGCGCCTTATGCAAATTTGCAGTCCCGTGCGCGAGGATCGACGCTCACCGCATTTCAGAAGACATAGAGCGCGTATAGGCCTAACAAACTTCCTAGCATGGTAAATCGTTTATCATACCAAGGGCCCTTTTAGGATCTTGAATCTGCCTCCCGCTTTTATAGATAATTTTGACGCCTTCATGCAGGCTATAAAGGCGCATAGCTGCACTACGTAGTCCTAAATGTCTAGGTAAAGACAAACTTCTTTTACTAATTTTTTCACTCCAAATGCACCCGTTCCATTAATTCATGATGCATAATCTAGGCATATTGTTGATGATCATGATTGAATGAGCACCAGTCATCTTCTCCAGAGTCGATATCTGCATCAGTTGAGCATAGGCCTACTGAAACTAATTCAAGGGACCCGAGCATAGCTGGGTTTTTTTAGTTTGAAAAGGACTGTAAATCTTAATTTTTGCCGCGCGCTTCGCGCGCATATTCTGAAATACTGATATACGAAATTTATTAGACCCTCATCTATCATGTCTATAGCACACTATCATCGGAAAATAAAATAATTTGAAACAATATATCTTTTAGTAAATTCGGTCCATATGCGCTGAATGCAAATAAAATTGGAATATTATGTCCCCCACCGGCCCCACATTAGAAAGGGGAGGAGATTGTCCCCCTCCTTTGTCATTAAGTATGTTTGGTTCCATACTTATATACTTTATATTACGTGAAATTTCTGTCTTAGGTGTGCACCAAATCGCACAATTTCAGGCCCCAAAATACGAAAGCTTTTGCTTAGTTCCATTGGAGCTCAATGCCCTAGACTATATCGATGGCTCTAGTATACAGGATCACGTGGATCCATCTCACGGACTTAATCTTTCCTCGCTATTACCGTTTTAAAATACATAACGAGTAGATTCACTATTATGTACCATTTTAACACCCATGATTAAGACAATGTTAAAGACAATAATGACCATACTTCTACAGTGATATTTTAAACACCAATTTCAAAAATTTCAAAAAAATTGGGAGGGGGTGAACCCCCTCCCACACCCTCCCCCAAATAAATGTAGACAAGCATACGGCGTGAGAGTATTTGAGTCTGGTGTGTGTGTACACGTAGGTTTGATTGTGTGTGTATACTTTATCATGAGGAAAATGATTTCTTTAATTAAGTATTATCAAATTTCCTTCCAAGGTATGCACCAAATTGCAACATTTCAAGTAAAAATTTGCAAAAGCTCCCTACCGTGGGAGGGGGGACACCCCCCTCCCACACCCTCCCCCCCTCGGGCGCTACGCGCCCTCGGGCTTGGTCGCTCCGCTCCCTCGCAGCTGTGCCCCCCCAATCACTTGACCCTCGCTACGCCACTGACAGTCAGTGTGTAATCCTTGTTAAATTGAAGTATTTCAACAGCTCACCACACTGTGAGCCCACCCTGTGTTCTACACTGCGAATCTCAGTATGCTCAAACTTTGTTCTACACTTTGATATACAGTGTGGACACACTCCGGTCTAATTGTGAAATACAGTTGGTTGAAGCTAGTCCACACTGTACGTGACACACAGTGTGCCCACCCTGGTTCACATTTTACGTGACACAGTGTACACACCCTGGTTCACATTGTATGTGACACACAGTGGGCACACTGGTTCACACTGCACGTGACACACAGAGTGCACACTGGTTCACATTGCACTTGACACACAGTCTGTTCACGCTAGTCCACATTGTGACACACAGTGTGCTCACAGTGTGACGTGCTATATTTATGTTCCTCTGGTTCGGAGGCCCCTAAAAAGGAAGAAAGCTTGAATGTTCTTACCGTTATCACACAAGATATGAGTCATATTGTCTGGACAGTCACAGATGAACCCGTTGACGAAATCCGTGCAATTGGCTTCCGCGGGGCATGGCGACGAAACACACTCATCAATATCTGCACAATATAAGAGTAAGCTGTGATTAGTGGTGTTATTAATGGACTTTTCTATAACATGCTCATTAATTAACTGGTACGTGACATCTCACGATAAAGCACCTCCCCCACGTTCACCCATTATTCAGTCACTTGTCTCAGTCGATCAGTACCAACATGGATTTAGAGGGATCTAGTAAGTTTGTTGGTATGTGCAAAAAGGGGCTGTTATGTGGCAGAGTAATGAGCGGAAATGCAAAGTGATATTCACTATTCATTGCAGTGACTTTTACACGCTTATGTCTATCCAGTGGATAGTTTAAAATCCAAACACTTCAATCGTAAATATCTGTTTAATAAAAGGGAAATACGAACAACCGAAACCTGTCCCATGCTTCTATAATTATCACGAATACAACAATGTATATGAGATCCAAACACTTCAATCCAAACACTTCAATCGTAAATATCTGTTTAATAAAAGGGAAATACAAAAGACCGAAACCTGTACCATGATTCTATAGTTATTACGAATACAACAATGTATATGAGAAATTAGGGGCAGCCATCTTAGCTTTTAGGGTGTTGCCCATTCGGCACATGCAAATGAGCACTGTAAATGGATTCATTGCCCCAAATTACCCTAGAATAATCGTTTTTATCAATATTGTACTATTCCTAGATAGAAAATGACCCCTGACCACATTTCAGAAATATGCAAATTAGCTAATTATCTTAATAATGCAAATTAAACCACTATCCCTAGCTTCGATTTCTTAGGACTTTTATTATGTTGTTCAGGGGAGTTTCCTGAACAGAATTCCGAAGAAAATTCCCATGTTGTAAATTTGCCGAGGTCAAGACCCTATATTGACTGGACTAACATTTTCGACACAGAACATACCTGACATTTGGCTCGCTGGTATAGCGTCCGTCTCATGCACGGGCGGTCGTGGGTTCGAACCCCGGCCTGGTCATACCAAACATGCCAAAAATCATTTTAAAAATGATTCTTACTGCCTTTTAGCAAATCGCTCGGTATATATAGAACGGAGAAGGGGAACGATAATATTAATGTTATGCAGGCCCCTCTGGAAGAGTGTCGATCGTCTCTGGAGTGGCTACCCTAGTACGGTACGGTAAATAATACTCACCAATTGTACAATTAGTTCCGTTGTAACCCATCGCGCAGGAGCATTGATATGAGTTCACCAGATCTTCACAAGTGGCTCCATTTTGGCACGGTGCAGATTGACACTCGTTAACATCTGGTAAAAATAATCAATAATACAATTATCAATGGAATGAATAACAGTCAATCACATTCCCGACAAAAGTGGAAGCGTTTGTAGTCCCACTATAGCGGGATATTGGATAATTCATTAGTTGTCGTTCGCTGAACTCAGCCTCGCTGCGCAAAGTGAATGGACACACGCCTTCCGTTCATCATGTTCATGGCATGATTGTTGTTATAACCAAATAGCATTTTTGGGAAACGCCCCATGCACACAAATATATCTCTTTCATTACCGACCGTATCAAAAGATACACCACTAATGTAAACTATATGACAACATCTGCTTTGAAATTGACAATTCGAGCAATAAAATGTTCAAAATGGAAAATGTCAAGGTACAGATTGAATTCAGCCTCATTACAAACCACGTGCAACCCACGATGCGTGCGAATTTTATAGCGTCTGGCCACAGCCACCGTTCCCAGCGAAAGTGGGCAGAATTAGCCGTTAAATGTCGGCCCAATTTCAGCGGCGGGGATGGAACTTTCCTTATACATTATTTCTGTATTTCAAATAAACGATGTTATGGTTCAGATTTTTCCATAATATTATCAACCATCTGTTATACTTATGGGCCGGTCATACTTACGGTAGTGGACGTAGTGATCCGTAGGGTAATTTAATGTGGGTCAGACGTGGTGTAAGTACGTTAAACTAAAGTCGAACAACGTGGAACTACGTTGAAATACGTTAAGGTACGGTGGTTGGCCACGGAAGGGTACGGATAAGTACGTTTATGTACATTAAACTACGCTAGACTACGCTAATGTGGGTACAGCTTGCTCACGGACAGGTACGGAGTGGTACGTCTGACTACGCTTGAGTACGAGAGACTGCGGTAGCCACTACGCTGGACTACGCTATAGAACTTCAAACTACGGTAAATAGCAACTCCGCACGGAGTATAACAGCCAACCGGTGGTGTGGTACGGCCATTGCGCTTGTTTTTCAAACATAGCAGGTCTGTGAAATATGTCTTCTTTTTTTTTAATTAAACATGTCTGGATCAAGACTGTCGATGCTGGTTTTGTGCACGCTAAAGTACGTTAGAGTACGCTAGAGTACATTAAGGCCGGGGGGCCATAATGCCCCCCCCCCCCTCCCTCCGCGATTTGTTTTATTGCTCAAAAACGCGGTAAGATGACACGCCGCTGCTTGGTGACTTTTTTCTTTTGGGTCTTGCGCATATTTTAAAACAAAAAATTTGAAAATCGGACCGACCGTTACGAAGTCACGTGACCTTTTGTCTATGCATGTCAGCCCGAAAATCGCTCAATTTCGTGATTTGTGTACAAAACATATGGAAATATCAGTTTTCGTAAATAGAGGTATATCATTGGTTATTTGGTCTTGTTTACATTTCATATGTTTGTTTTGGGGTTCAAAAAAGTTGAATAAGAAATACATAAGAAATTATAAAAACAATAGAAAACATAAGGAAGAACCTGGCTCTTCCAAAAAATGTTGTCGCATTATTATTCCAAATGCTCTAAAGAATATATGTAGTGAAAACCAATGTTTAATTATGAATAATATATGATTTATGGGTAAAAATATGAATTGTATGACCTTATTTGCATAAATTACCATAAATAGGAAAATTAATGAATTTAAAAAAAAATTAAAATCATCATTGTATTCTATACACTTCACTCATCATGCGTGCAAATTTTCACGGCAATCGACCGCTCCGCGGCCGAGATCTTAGTGGGGAGGGGGGGGGGGGGGGCATAATGGCCCCCCCCCCCCCCCGGCCTGCTGAAGACCTCAAATAGCCCGGCCTTTTTAGGGTTAAGTACGTAACGAAGTACGTTAGACTACGCCAGACTTCGTTAGACTACGTTAGACATGCTTTTAAGTAAGGTACCGCTCTTTTGAACATGTTCAAAAATTAAATCGAAGATCACCGCTCCCCCGAGTTAATACCAAGTTAGCATCACAGACAACTACGGTACGATACGGATGCTAGTACGTTCAACTACCTTCAACTTCGTTCTACTACGATCAACAACGTTAGCCACCACTACGTTCAACTACGTCCACTACCGCAAGTATGACCGGCCCTTAAACAAGTTGCTTTACGTAACTTTCCAACTGCTGTTGTTTGGCTTTAAACAATCATGTCAAATATCACGCACGACGGATTATATTTCAATTTAAATATGTTAATTTTAATAAATGAACAAATGGATATACGTAATTAAAATAAATTATAATCCGATGTGTGTGCATCTTGTACCGACTGGCTCAATATATACAATGAGGATATTAACATTTCGAATTAGTTAACATCAACTCGCTTCAATATATTCAAGAATGACATTCCACTCGCATGCATTGCGATTACTCTCGCATGCATTGCGATTACTCTCGCATGCATTGCGATTACTCTCGCACAACTATAGCCGGCGTGTGTTTCTTGTACATGCGCGTGCACGTATATTTTTTAGCCGTGTTTGCCTTTGGTGTTCCAGTCTGAAACAAGAATAGAGTTGACGGACCTGTACACAACACCGTGCAAAAATAAACTAATTGCAAAGTAATAACATCACATGTCAAAACGCCGATCAATGCACTTACCAATGAAATGCAAATGTATCAAATTGACCGACTTAATGACTTTCTTTTGTATACATTAACTTAGCTGTGATTTCCAATTGAACTGTGACTTCGTGATCCTGTATTGCAATTTTGAATACTGTACAAAACAGTATAAGAGTATAAAACAAAGTATGTTTCTGCCGGAGAAATTGTCATACTGGGAAGTATCTGTTATTGTCTCGCTATACAAAAAAGATTTTAAAATAGATAAATACAGGGACAAAGTCTTATGACTATTTATCAAAACGTGTTTGATATTTTTGTCTACACCTTATGTGTACCTCGCATAAGATTCTTTATGTGTACCTCGCAGAAGATTATTTTTCCCGCAGCGTCCTCTATTCCAGAAATGTATTGTCTCTTTAAGGAGTATTGATCCTTTGTTATATTGCTCAACCCGTTCTAGTCCAGAAATACTCGGGCAGTGTTAAGTGGAAATTTCGTATCGTATACTGTAAAACTGAATCGTCTTCGATGGATTAATGTATATCCTTAAATTGATGTATTCGATTGGTTATATACCTGTTTCACATTGAGCTCCTGAGTAGCCATCCACACAGTTGCAGGTATATTCGTCTACACCGTCACTGCAAGTCGCTCCGTGTTGACAGGGAGATGAGTTGCATTCATCAATATCTGTAGCGAGGCGTAATATTATATTTACAAACATGAATGCAAGGCAAAGGGGATTGTTAAGAGACGAAAATACATAATGACCCGAATTCTTATCAATGCCACAACTTTGGTCCATGCTTAACATTTAAAAGAGACAAGCATTATCAGAAACCGATGGAACAGTTTAGGGCCTGTGTTATTTCTTTAGCCATGATGATGATCTACCGGATATATTCAAATGTATGTTTGTATTATAATTTGATTATCTAAGCAATCCCTCTAGTTCAAATTACGCATTAGGACAAAGAGCCGCTTGAAATTCCAGTCATATCATAAGCTATCGCCAGTAATAGTATGTCTTGATTAATCCAAGCTTTAAGTTAACCTTTGACTGCATGGAATATCAACAACAAAAAACATTGTATGGATGCCTTTGCAGATGGATTAGCATTGAAAACGAGGACAAGAGTCTCGTTAGATAGCACATGTGCAAAATGATTTCAACATTTACTGGCGAACTCTGGTCTGCGTAACTGATAAAATGTAATGAATGTAATAATACGAGCGTAACACAAATTCGTAGGTAAGACGTTGTCTTACATTTTATTTTGGAAATCCTTCCTTAAATGTATTCTTTTCTAAATAGAGGTAAATTTTTAAGAAGTAGTATGTTTTATCAAAGTATTTTTCACAAAGACAGAATTCTAATTTGCAAATCCATGTCAAAATCTCCGCCCTCCAATTGCTTGCATGAAAAAACATAGCCACTTTTGACATGTTACCCATCACTATCCCTCCCACTCTCCCTCCGATGCAAACTAAATCCACTACGAAATTCGGTTTTATTCTGATAAAAATTATTACCGAAAGATTTCGGCCACAAACTTGCCACACGTACGCACACGAAGTGAAACTATTGTTCTACCAAGAACTCATTTGTCGACAATTGTTCCAGCGACAGACAAAAAGTATACATGCATTCATATCCGTACCTAAATTACACTGTAGACCATCCCAGCCCGGTTCACAGGTACAGGTGTAGCCATTGACTTGATGGTTACATGCCCCATTCTGGCACGGCGATGATGCACATTCGTCGATATCTGTTAACGGATAATACAAGCCATATAAGCATTTTACATTTTGCAACCCTTTGTATTGATGTTAGTTTTATAATTGTAAATAATGTCATAGATATTGGCGTTTTGAGGATGGATCGAAGTACTTCACATATAGGGCGTCATGAACTGAATTGCATTATTCATACCACAATCAAAACCTTTTTGTGTCCGTAAATTTGTTGCAAAAAAAAAAAAGTATACAACTAAAGTGCAACAGTAGACTTCGAAATAAGAGAACAAATGAATGGTTGAAAATACAAAAATCTATACCAAAAAAAGAAAGTATTACTAACAATAAAACTATGTACCAGTAAAAACAAAATATTTAATGTTTAATAATACCTTATTAATTGCAGAAAACCTATACAAAATCAATTTTGTATCGTTATCAGTATAAACGACCAGTAAACCAAAAAAGTGTCTCTTTAAAAAAAAAAATATTCATTGCAAATTAAGGTACTGACGATTTGAGAGATCTTCTTCATTGTTTTTCAGCATGTTTCTTCGCAATTATTTCGAATCTAAAAAACTGGGGTTCCCTGTTTTTGCATAATTACTATAGACCTTCGTCAAGTACCTATTTCACAATGTGTTCCATTATATCCAGGAGGGCAGGAGCAGGTATATCGATTCACCTGGTCAGTACAAGTCGCTGAGTTGTAGCATGGGTTCGAGGAACATTCGTCGATATCTGTCGAAATAATGATGATGATGATGATGATGATGATGATAGTAATAATAATAATCGTAATAATAATAATAATACAAATAATAATATTAATAATAATAATGATAATGATCATAATTCAATTCAATTCAATTCAATTCAAAACTTTATTTCAGACACAACTGCACATGGCAGAGGTCCATAGAACAAACAAGTTACATGACATGGATATATAGGTATATAGACAGGAGTATAATAAAGACATAATATATAAAATTATATTAAACAAAATAAACTTAACTAGTCTAAGTATATAAACTACAATCTAAACTCTAAAAAACACAATATTCTAACTTAAAACAGTGTATGAACAAACTTACTTATTACAATCTACTGTGTACCATTAACCACATGCATGTATAAGGTTAAAGTACTTAGAACTATAAAGTGCATACCACTATATGATATGACTATCCCGGCTCATCAAGGCAATGTACTAACATGAACTATAATAACAAGCAACAAGAATAGACTATACTGCACAAAAATCCATGGGACATGCACAAAGTTATTAATCTCCATGATCCAGCAGGCTACTAAGCCAAAATTTCCAAAGGCCCGATTTGTACCTAAGGCAACTATATGAGGGATTGACTAAAACATTGATAATATCATTCTGGGAGACATCCACTCTATGCATGAATTTGAATATAAGATTCCTTAATACAGCCTGAAAAGCTGGGACATTTATTTCGGCAAACATTTGGCTAGCATTAAAGTATCTTGGTACCCTCAGAAGCAGCAGCGGCATTCTCATGGCATCATTATAGGCTACACTAAGCCTGTGCAAACTGCTCTTCTTAAAATTACACCACAGATGTGCAGTGTACAAAGGTGTACAGTAAGCTCTAAATAATGCCACCTTCACATCTGGGGAACACATATGAAATTTCCTAACTAGCATATTCCCTTGAGCATATAATTTGCGACACTGTCGACTAATATCTTTATCATCACTGATAAAGATGACTGTACTGCCAACTACACAACCTGTTTTACAAGCATTCAGATAGTCGGATAGACCATCCATGTACAAGTTAAATAGAAAGGGTGAAAGAATACCACCTTGTCTAACTCCATTACTAACATGGAACGGTTCGGAGACACTACTTCCCCATCTAACCATCATAGATTGATGGGCATACCAAAATACAAGTATCCTAATAAAGTACTTAGGAATACCTCTAGCAGTCATTTTTTAAAACAATTTTCCATGATTGATTCGATCGAAAGCTTTGGAAGCATCAAGAAAACACAAAAACAAGGAAGAGTTCCTGCTGTGATAACTTGTAATAATTTCCTTCAGGGCAAATATACACATGTCAGTACCATGTTTAGCTTTAAAACCAAACTGGTTATCTTTAGTAAGAATATACAACTCCAATCTACTAAGCATTATCTTTTCTAGCACCTTGGACAGGACACTTGCCAATGCTATGGGTCTGTAGTTGTCCTTACTAGCAATTCGACCAGCTTTATTTTTAATGACTGGCACCAAAACAACAGATATCATACTATCGGGTAAAATACCATGAATCAAAAAACCAGTAATGCACATTGAAAGCAATTGCATAAGCTTCAAACCTGCAAACTTTAAATGTTCAGCGGTAATAGTATCAAGACCACAAGACTTATTGTCATCCAATTGCCTAATAGCCTCTTGAACCTCCTCTGGGGAGACAATCATATTTACATCAAAATCAACATCAGTAACATCTTGCACTGTTCCATGCACACAATTAAACAAATCCTTATAGTGACTACGCCACAATTCACTAATTTTTACATCTCCCGAGACACCTTCAACATTAGTCGGAAGAGGTGTTTTACTACTATTAACACATTTAATTTCCTTCCAAAAGTCAAAATAACTGTTACCCTGCAATTTACGAGCAACAGAGTCTGCCCGCATAGCACTCTCATTATTCTTTATAAAACGTAAAGCATATTTAAACCGCGTATTGGCCCTCTTCTTTAACTCAAACAAAGGGCCCTGTTTATTTTTACCAGCTTCTACCCATAGTAGGTGAGCCTCACGAGCGGCAGAGTGGAGCTCTGCCACATGCTCATTCCAACCAGGTCTAGTATTATGCACTCTGTGCTTGCATTGATAAAGAGAGTTGCTAGCATCACTTAAGAATTTCACAATTTTATCATATGTACTACATAAAACATTAGCATGATCATTATTAATACATTTGGAATCTCTACATAAAAATGCATCATCTGCATGAACTTTAATATCATTAAGCAACAAGTCAGTATTACGACAATAATTATTTATACTATTTGTATCAATCTTACCCCAGTCTAGCCTGCCTTTAACAAAAGTATTAGACTCACCAGAATCACATAACCCAGGCAGGTCATCAACAACAATTGACAAATTAACAGGAATATGATCAGTTGTAGCAAATCTATACATAATTTCCATCTTCTCTATAGAAGCATTTACATCTGCTGTACAAATACAATGGTCTAACCATGATGTGTTATGCCATGCCTCACTAACGTAAGTATAACTATCTGCAGGTAAGTAATGCAGACTTGACAACACAACATTATTATCACTACAAAAATGTCTCAAATGATTAGCAAACAGGGAATTATTGTCCGAAATGTCTGCATTCCAATCACCAACAAAATAAACACTGGTCGTATCCAACTCAGAGACGAATGCAGCAATAAATGCTATTTTCTCAAGATAATCACTTTCATTTTCAAGACATTCATAAGGAGAGTAAATATTAATAATAACAAACTTCTTATCCTCATACTTAATTTCTATACCAACTGCCCAATCTACATTAAGTCTTTTCTCACGAAGTAAGTGTTCATATCTAGTATGCCACAGGATAGCTACGCCCCCTTAAATACGGCCCTGGATCAGTCTGTCACTGAGATCAGTCGTGGATTCTCCTATTCCATGATAATTAGGGTGTAAAACATTAATACCATTCAGGTCCTGTTTAGCCAGCCAAGTTTCTTGTAGGCATATCAAATCAAATTGTTCCTGGAAAAGCTGTTCAACAACTAATCGCCTACTTTAGTCCGAAACACTCTGCCCAAGGCGTAGGCCTCTGGTATTATATGTAACTAAATTGAATATAAAAAATGTTTAATTATCGACATTTATGATTGACGATGGTCAACCCCATGATCGGCAGCAGCACCGGCAGGCGTATGGGCCAAACAATAATATAGGTTTTCCCGGTTAATTTCGTTATTTTCTTATGCAATTTCCTATCAGCAGCATTCAATTTCGTCTAATCCGCGCTTTGATCGACATATCGTCATTTAAATCCGTTTTTAGTCATTCATATTAACTAACATAGCAACCAATTTCACATTTGCGTCATTCCAATGGAAGCGATCGGTGATCATTTTCGTTAATGGTCATTCAAATTCATCTCCAGCAGGCACCGGTCTCATTTCGATCATTCGAATTCGCGCATGGGCAAACAAGTTCATTATATTGGCATTCAAATTAAATATGTGCAGTGGACATGTTAGGATATGTAACATCATGCTATAAAGTAGGCTACAGTTGTTAAAGAAAATATTATGAAAATAAAGATATAAATTATGAAAAAAGATGATGATACAATAAAGATCACATGATGACAAATAACAAAATGTGGTGAAAATAAAATTTAGAATCATGAACTAAACATCGCATGATGATAAAGTAAAGACAGAATGATAAACGAATCAATGTACAATAGGGAATATAGACTAAATTATTGAACATAAAAACAAATCTAGACAAATGTGACTGTGAAATATCGAAAAGTTAAGATTAAATATCTGAATAAAGGGAAGATTTAGCACGATGAAATGGTTGAGACTATGTAAGAAAAAGAACGGTGATGATGATATAACATATAAATCAAAGTCAATGCCTGTGTTTGTATGTGTGTGCGTGTATGTATGTTTGCGTATGTATGCGGTTGTATACATAAATGTATATACTATATGTTTGTTTGTGAATACGTATGGATGTTGTTTGTGTAACTAAAATTGTATGAATATGTCTGGAAATTGGTCACCCATAAACGAAATTGAATGCACAGCTTACCGTATTAAATTGAATGCCTATTTGTTGAAAATAGCGCCCAATGATGTAATCGAATGCCCATTTGCGAATTAGTAGTTCGCGATTCGACATTTGAGTGCCCATATACGAATGTGGATACTTGGAATATGAATTTGAATGACCAAATCGACACCTTATGTATACCTCGCATAAGATCATTTTTTCCCGTCGCGTCCTCTATTCCAGAAATGTATTGTCTCCTTAATGGCTAAGTCACATTTGACACGGCGGCCGTACGGTCTAAAATTTCTACGGCCAATTACAAAAATAGGGCCGCCGTAGAATTTATACGGTCACATGCATTAGCAGTCACATTTGCCACGGCCACCGCACGGCGTATCTTAAATTTGTGGAGACAAACGATCTGAGGCTGCCGTACGCCCTTTAAAGTGATGACGCACGGTCGCCTTAGGGCGTCCCTGCGGTTGACGTAGGTTATTTGAACAAATATCAAGGCAGACGCAAAGCGCCCGTAAGGAGACCGCAAGGCGGCCGCAGGGGGACCATACGGCAACCGTGCGGCCAGACTGACGCTACAGCTACATCCCTATAGAGTATAGGAGTGGTATCCATGACTACGGCGTGTTTAATTGCTTCGGCGACCGTAGAAATGAAAAAGAGTTATAACTTTTAGTTATAATTCCACGGGGACCCCTACGGCCTGTAAAATATACGGTAACGCCGTACGTGGACCCTGCGGCTACCGCAGATTTTCTGCGGCCGCCGCACGTTTCTCTCGATTTCGGGGGCGTACGGCCGCCGTACGCTCGCCGTAGAGCAAATGTGACTGTAGCATAAGGAGTATGGATAATGTATGGCTCCCTTGTAATATTGCTCAACCCGACGTTCCAGTCCCCCAAAACTCGGGCAATGATTAAAGTACACTACCGTGTGTATCGTTCTATAACACTCAAATCGTATTCGATAGATAAATGTAAATCCTTGCATTGATTGATTTGATTGTATATATACCTGTTTCACATTGAGCTCCTGAGTAGCCATCCACACAGTTGCAGATATATTTGTTTACACCGTCACTGCAAGTCGCTCCGTGTTGACAGGGAGATGAGTTGCATTCATCAATATCTGTAGCGAGGCGTAATATTATATTTACAAACATGAATGCAAGGAAAAGGGGATTGTTAAGAGACGAAAATACATAATGACCCGAATTCTTATCAATGCCACAACTTTGGTCCATGCTAAACATCTAAAAAGAGACAGACATTATCAGAAACCGATAGAACAGTTTAGGGCCTGTGTTATTTCTTTAGCCATGATGATGATCTACCGGATATATTCAAATGTATGTTTGTATTATAATTTGATTATCTAAGCAATCCCTCTAGTTCAAATTACGCATCAGGACAAAGAGCCGCGTGAAATTCCAGTCATATTATAAGCTATCATCAGTAATAGTATGTCTTGATTAATCCAAGCTTTGAGTTAACCTTTGACTGCATGGAATATAAAAAAAAAACATTGTATCGATGCCTTTGCAGATGGATTGGCATTGAAAACGAGGACAAGAGTCTCGTTAGATAGAACATGTGCGAAACGATGTCAACATTTACTGGAGAACTCTGGTCTGCGTATCTGATAAAATGTAATGAATGTAATAATACAAGCGTAACACAAATTCGTAGGCAAGACGTTGTCTTACATTTTATTTTGGAAATCCTTCCTTAAATGTATTCTTTTCTAAATAGGGGTAAATATTTAAGAAAGAGTATGTTTTATCAAAGTATTTTTTCACAAAGACAGAATACTAATTTGCAAATCCATGTCAAATTCTCCGCCCTCCAATTGCGTGCATGAAAAAAACTTGGCCACTCTTGACATGTTACCCCTCACTATCCCTCTCAGTGGATACCACCCAATCCCCTCCCACTGTCCCTCCGATGCAAACTAAAGCCACGACGAAATTCGGTTTTATTCTGATAAAAATTATTACGGAAAATTTTCGGCCACAAACTTGCCACACGTACGCACACGAATTGAAACTATTGCTTCACCAAGAACTCATTTGCCGACAATTGTTCCAGCGACAGACAAACAGTATTCATGCATTTATATCCGTACCTAAATTACACTGTAGACCTTCCCAGCCCGGATCACAGGTACAGGTGTAGCCATCGACTTGATGGTTACATGCCCCATTCTGGCACGGCGATGATGCACATTCGTCGATATCTCTCAACGGATAATACAAGCCATACTAGCATTTTACATTTTGCAACCCTTTATATTGATGTTAGTTTTACAATTGTAAATAATGTCATAAATATTGGCGTTTTGAGGATGAATCGAATTACTTCACATATAGGGCGTCACGAACCGCATTGCATTATTGATACTACAATCAAAACCCTTTTGTGTCCGTAAATTTGTCGCAACAAAAAGTATACAAATAAAGTACAACAGTAGACTTTGAAATAAGAGCACAAATGAATGGTTGAAAATACAAAAATCTATACCAAAAAAAAAGAAAGTATTACTAACAATGAAACTATGTACCAGTAAAAACAAAAAAAATGAATGTTCACTTATACCTTATTTATTGCAGAAAACCTATACAGAATCAATTTTGTATCGTTATCAGTATAAACGACCAGTAAACCAAAAAAGTGTCTCTTTAAAAAAAATATATTCATTGCAAATTAAGGTACTCAGTGACGATTTGAAAGATCTTCTTCATTGTTTGTCAGCATGTTTCTTCGCAATTATTTCGAATCTAAAAAAACTGGGGTTCCCTGTTTTTGCATAATTATTATAGACCTTCATCAATTACCTATTTCACAATTTGTTCCATTATATCCAGGAGGGCAGGAGCAGATATATCGATTCACCTGGTCAGTACAAGTCGCTGAGTTGTGGCATGGGTTCGAGGAACATTCGTCGATATCTGTCGAAATAATGATGATGATGATGATGATAGTAATAATAATAATCGTAATAATAATAATAATAATACAAATAATAATATTAATAATAATAATAATAATTATCATAATGATAATAATAACAATAATATAGGTTTCCCTATCAGCAGCATTCAATTTCGTGTAATCCGCGCTTTGATCGACAAATCGTCATTTAAATTCATTTTTAGTCATTCATATTAACTAACATAGCAACCAATTTCACATTTGCGTCATTCTAATGAAAGCGATCGGTGATCATTTTCGTTAATGGTCATTCAAATTCATCTCCAGCAGGCTCCGGTCTTATTTCGATCATTAAAATTCGCGCATGGGCAAGCAAGTTCATTATATTGGCATTCAAATGTGCAGTAGACATGTTAGAATATGTAACATCATGGTATATAGTAGGCTACAGTTGTTTAAAAAAATATGATGGAAATAAAGATATAAATTATGAAAAAAGATGATGATACAATAAAGATCACATGATGACAAATAACAATATGTGGTGAAAATAAAGTTTAGAATCATGAACTAAACATCGCATGATGATAAAGTAAAGACAAAATGGTAAACGAATCAATGTACAAATAAGGAATATAGATTAAATTAATTAACATAAAAACAAATCTAGACAAATGTGACTGTGAAATATCGAAAAGTGAAGATTAAATATCTGAATAAAGGGAACATTTAGGACGATGAAATGGTTGAGACTATGTAAGAAAAAGAATGGTGATGATGATATTACATATAAATCAAAGTCAATGCCTGTGTTTGTATGTGTGTGCGTGTGTGTATGTGTGCGTATGTATGTGGTTGTATACATAAATATATATACTCTATGTTAATTTGTAAATACGTATGGAAGTTGTTTGTGTAACTAAAATTGTATGAACATGTCTGGAAATTGGTCACCCATAAACGAAATTGAATGCACAAACAAGCGATTGCACAGCTTACCGTATTAAATTGAATGCCTATTTGTTGAAGATAGCGCCCAATGATGAAATCGAATGCCCATTTGCGAATTAGAAGTTCGCGATTCGACATTTGAGTGCCCATATACGAATGTGGATGCTTGGAATATGAATTTGAATGACCAAATCGACACCTTATGTATACCTCGCATAAGATTATTTTTCCCGTAGCGTCCTCTATTCCAGAAATGTATTAATTTATTGTTCCCTTGTAATATTGCTCAACCCGTTCCAGTTCCGTATTCGATGGATAAATGTAAATCCTTGCATTGATTGATTTGATTGTATATATACCTGTTTCACATTGAGCTCCTGAGTAGCCATCCACACAGTTGCAGGTATATTCGTTTACACCGTCACTGCAAGTCGCTCCGTGTTGACAGGGAGATGAGTTGCATTCATCAATATCTGTAGCGAGGCGTAATATTATATTTACAAACATGAATGCAAGGAAAAGGGGATTGTTAAGAGACGAAAATACATAAAACAATACAAGTGATGTAAAGCAACATTAGCATCTTGACAGGTTGAAATCCAATTGTCCCGATTTGTGTGTCGTCGCTCGCAATTGCTAAAGGGCGTGACGCAATTTGCCAGGTGCTGCCATTTTGATTTGCACATGAAACAATGAAAATATAATAATTGTCTTACAAATTACAATGCAATTTTGTTAGCTCAAACATGCAAAGATAATTAGCCTATTACTAATCCTGTATTGCTTCGTGAGAACCCAAAGAAAACTGTTTTAGTAACTAAAATGAGGGAAATGTTCATTCTATTGAACAAATATTTTGGCGAGTTGCTCCTCAATGATGATACAATAAGCGGCAATTTTGTAAAGATCGCTCATTTAATCATGATTCAGATTGGCATCGATTTTGGCCCAGTATTTCTGTTATTATCTTTATTCTGTTCGACAATAATTTATTTGGCCTACGATTCCTCTCAATAGTGAAATATTGCTTATTTCAATGTTGTGCAATGTTTCACAAATGTCTGAATCAAATCCACAAAGATGACCACGTATTTCATAATCGTCTGAAATATCATCTTTTAACAAAATTATAAGGCATGTATAGGGATGCTTGGGCAATATCGTGCAACGGTTAAACGTAAATGAAAATGAAAGGGCCGTACTAATGACCGCTAATAAGTTTAACTTCCATAGTAAGGATAAAACTTATAAACACATTTAGAAAGGAGGATTTCTAACAACTTACTTAAAGTCAATGAGATAATATCTGATAATATCTGATACCTGCGTATAGTGACCATCTATGGGAAACAAAAACAATGGTCAATGTACCAGGCGGCCTCAAAAGACGTGTTCCAGTACTGCTTTTCTCCACAGGGCAGTGGCGTAGACAGGTTCTTACACCTGGGGGGGGGATGATTTGCCGTTCACCGGACCAAGACCAATTTGTTCGCGGCCGAGACCACCTGCCGAAATATTTCGAGACCAAGTGGCTCAGTGGGGGGGGGGGGGGGGGGGGGGAGGGGGGGGGGGGGGTTGGATGTTAAGATGGTCGTGACCAGGCGGGCCGGAAGCAGTTTGGGATTGGGGGAGGGGGGGCAAAACATATGGGGGCTCACGATTTTGTGTGTGTAGGGGCTCATGCCCAACCACACTCACAGTGCTGCCAACTTTGAGCCAGATGTGAGAGTGAGACATTGCAAGGAGCGAAGCGACCAAGCACGAGTGAGCGAATTGTGACAGAGCGGGGGGGAGAGTGTGGGAGGGGGGTGTCCCCCCTCCCACGGTAGGGAGCTTTTGCATTTTTAGACTTGAAATTGTGCAATCTGGTGCTTACATAGATAGGAAATTCGGGCTTAAAATTGACTGTATATCTGGGAAAGCGTGTTATGATTTGATCGACCAGAAATTTTAGATATATTTTCACGAAAAAAACAAATAATTAACACACTAATAAATATGCACCACCACACAGGGAGCGAAATTACTGAGCGGGGGGAGGGTGTGGGAGGGGAATGTCCCCCCTCCCACGGTAGGGAGATTTTGCATTTTTGGACTTTACATTGTGCAATTTGGTGCTTACCTAGATAGGAAATTCGGGCTTAACATTGACTGTATCTGGGAAAGCGTGTTATGATTTGATCGACCAGAAATTTTAAATATATTTTCACGAAGAAAACAAATAATTTGCACACTAATGAATATGTACCCCAACACAAACACAAATATTGTATTTATATTTAGCGTCATACACAGTTCCAACATCACCATAGGCCACATTATGTCTGATCTAACAACTTAGCCTATTGCCAAGAATGAGTCCCGAGGGGCGAAGCTACCGAGGGCTGGGGCAGAGCCAAATATAGGGAGGGTTTGGGAGGGGGTATCCCCCTTCCACGGAGAAGATTTTGCATTAATTTTATATAATATACTTGAAATGGTGCAATTTGGTGCACGTCACACAAGCAGCCAGAGCAATGCCAGCCTACACTGGAACTACGTGGCCCGGTATACAGAAACAAAATACTCACCCAATTAAACCATACGCAAGTTATACAACAAACTGAGATAATCTGTTCGCGCGCGAAGCGCGCAGCGAAAATTGAAAATGGATGTATAAATTACTTTGTTAACGTTTAAAATTAACAAGTCTTAGCTCATACAACTAATGTTTTCTTTCCCACTCGTATACAGATACATACAGAAAAAAATATATCCTTCCCCAAAACCTGGGGGGGATGATTGTACACGTCATCCCCCCACCTTGTGAGGTGGGGAGGATGCATCCCCCTCATCCCCCCCGTTGTCTACGCCCCTGCCACAGGGGATCACTTTTATTTCCAACTATAGGTTTGCTGATATACAAAGGTGGCCGCTATAACAGGTTCGACTATGTTTCTTGTCGTAGCTACGAAATACAAGTGGTTAACGTTCTTTAACACCGATAGTGCCACATACTGGCATGCACGCTTATGATTAGCTGCTTTGTACCTGTCAGCTCGACAACGTGTTTGCAATGCAGCAATAATGACAAGTGTACATACGTAAGTGACCATCTTATTCTGCGCACAGCCTAATCTTCAAGTAAGGGGCATTTGCCTTTCAATACACATTTTGTTAATCCCCAAATAACTATTGATCGTTGAGCTTTGGCACTGGGTGTATATTCAACTGACACTTTAATAATTATGTTACATACCTATTTGGCAATCGGTGTCGGTGTATCCAGTCACACAGGTGCAAGTGTATGAGTTAACTTGGTCTACACATGTGGCTCCATTCAGACAAGGAGTCGACAGACATTCATCAGTATCTATTAAGATATTATATATAAAACGACATCATTAAGGTTGTGTGTATTTATGGCTAACCACAAAATATAACGCTGTGAAAAAAGTCACAAAATTTGTTGGGAAATATAGTTCAAGAAAATCGCAATCGAGAAAACTCAGTTACATGATTACGTATTTCTCAACCAAGGAACTTCAATATTTACGCTTCTTGGTAGGGTCCGTGGTTCCGCATACGTTGGACAGGATCTCGATAGTAAGACGCTTTATATCACTTTGCATTTTTACTCATTACTCGGTTATATGACACTCATTTACCATATAATTATCACACATCACTCAGTGGACATACAAGATGACATAAATACTAATGTTATCAAACCTTCGTCAGATTTGACGCAATAAGGTTTATACTAGATCCCTTCAAGGTGATTATGTTGTTGACATATGTAAACACTAACAAAGGTCGCTCACATGATATGTATTTCTGTGATGTGATATGTCCACTAAGTACAGTGTTAAGATTCCAGGCATTTTGGCAGAGTAACATGCGACCAACATGAGAAACGGAAAGTGATATTTGCCAACTCATTGCGATCACTTTGTACGCAGATGAAAAGGTCCAAGGGAGACTTTTAAATTAAAACATGTTAATCCTAAATAGCTTTATAACTTCACATGTTAAAGGGAAATTAGGAAAACCGAAAACTATTCCATGCTTCTATTGGTAATATTAATCCAACCAATAAAGTGAGATCCTCTAGAGTAGGAGTAAGTATCGTCGAATTTGAAAAAAAAACACAGGCTATCCAAATCTTCCCTTACCGTTCTCGCAATGTGTCCCTTCAAATCCATCAACACATGTACAGCTGTACATATTGAACATTTCATTGCAAGTCGCTCCATTCTGACAGGGCGAAGAAGCACACTCGTCGATTTCTGTATGTAAATACAAAGAGGAAACATTGAAGGGAGTGTGTCGTGAGTTGAAGAGGGCGCTACCAGTAGAGAAAATGCGCAGCCGTATACAAATTATGAGCTAAACAAATACGACTGGTTAAAGGGATAGTACAGTTTTTGTCAAACAGTATTTTAGTAACAAAAAGGCGCCCTCCATACCCGTGATAATTTTAATAATTTTTATTAAAAATGTGATGTTTGCTTCAAATAGTTATTCATCAAAAACAAGTTTAAAACCATTTTGGTATATTTTCAAAAACGATTTTGTAATATTTTCTTAAAGGGGTAGTACAGTTTTGGTAAGGCTGAGCTTTAGTAACCAAAACCTGCAAAATAACATTACAAGCTAACTCCACCATGCTCGAAAGGTTTAGAAAATTACAAACAACTACCATTAAAAAGCCTGTTATCATTCAAAAGGAGCCATTAAGACACAAGAGGGCGCTCTCTAAAAAAGCATTGGTTTCAATTTCAACCATTTTTCATACAAAATTATACATGTGATGTTTTGTTGAAATAATGATTAGAGAGAGAGATCATCAACAACTATTTAAAAACTTCTTATGAAAATTGTTTTAAAAAAGTGTAAGTATTATTTTATTTTTTGTTTAAATCATCGAATAAATCCGGGCCCCAGATTTATTCCGAGTGGATATATTTATTGATATTTCAGCCGTTTCTGAACCGATTTTTATCAAATAAAGTTTATTCTGTCATTGAAATTGTATGCTCTTTCGCATTTTGCACTCATTGTTTCATTATCTCACATCTAAACCAAAACTGAACTAACCCTTTAAACTATTGAATACAGGTTTGTTCCCCATATTTATTCCAATGGAATGTAGAATCAACTGATTCTGAACCTGGTTTGATCAAACAAAGTTGATTCTGTCATTAAAATTAATGTTTTGTTATTCTTTATCATGTCGGGTGAGGGGAGGAACGTCTGCGGACTATACAAATTAACACTCTGGGCATGCTGGGTGTCAAATTAAATTGTAACAGAATAACAATCAACCTGACCAAGTTTTGTATGCAAGTTTACATGATAACTTAATCGCCCTATTTATATATACTACGTAGAGACCTGATAAGAAGACAAGTGTCTAGATAATTAATTCAACACATGCCGATTGTGTGTATTAAGGTATATGCAACTAAAGTAGTAATTAAAACAATAATAATAATAATAATAATAATAATAATAATAATAATAATAATAATACACACTTAAATAACACTACTACTTCTAATAATAATAATAGTTTCAACTAGATGGATCTTCGACTGCGCGCAGTCGAAAATGATGCCTCCGTCATTGCGCGATGTATATATCAAGCCCAAATTAACATACACATGATTAATTCTGTTAACTCAATTTTGAATTATATATAAGTGACCTTGATCTTTGCCCTCATGACCCAACATTTTATTAGTTTATTAGCTCCCCAAAATTCAAAATATAGGTACCAAGTTTGATGGTTATTTGTCAACTGATTCTTGAGATAATTTTACAAAATGAGTCCTGTGACCTTGACCTTTGACCTCATGACCCCAAAATATAATGACTACAAATGCTCCCTAAGATACATTCAGGTACCAAGTTGGATTGAAATCTGACATTTTTTTCTTGAGATTTCCAATTACAAGCTATTTTTGCATGTATAATGAGCCGTGTGACCTTTGACCTATGACCTCATGACCCCAAAATGTAATCAGATTATCGGCTCCCCAATATACATACATGAAATACATTGGGCAGAATCTGTCAAGCGGTTCTTGAGATAACGCGATCACGAGAATGGGACGTACGTACGGACGGACGGACGGACGGACAACCCGAAAACATAATGCCTCCGGCTACTTTGTTGCGGAGGCATAAAAATAGTACAAATACAAAATTTGTGTTCAATAAAGCACAGAAAATGTCAAATCACCCGTTTCGCAATTAGTTCCCTCCCAGCCAGACACGCACGTGCAGGTATATGAGTTCGTGCCGTCAACACAGGTCCCCTCATTTTGGCACGGGGAAGAGGCACAATCATCAATAACTGGAGTTGGGAACAAAACATAGAACAGCACAAACTTCTCAATTGTGTTAAAAACAAAATATATTGTATCGAAATTAAATGCCTTTTTGCTCATACAATTAATACATATATCAGGAACATCATGTGTTATGAGAAAAATATTTTCAACTGAGAACCACATTTTAAAGGGACCTTGTAAGTTTGTGGACTGGCAAAATGCAAACTGGCTAATGGTTGATAAAATTGGTATTTCCGTGACATGATTACGTCAGCTGAGTGATGTGCAAAACTTCTATTGCACAGTAATGTTCACTGCCTCATTGCAATGACATTTAACACATTTTCAATTAACCAGTAGATTATTATAACTCGAAATGCTACATTTCTTTTTAACGGAAGGGAAATTCAGAAAACCGAGAGCTGTTTCATGCTTCGAGTCACAATAACAGTAAATGAGGTTTGTGACAACTGCTGGATTTCCAAGTAAGTGTTGAGGTATTAATTTGTTCGACAAAATTACTAAATCCCTTGAAACCCTGGATATAGTAACCTTATGAAAATCCACAAAACTCACTAGGAATTTAAGCGGGTCTCACATATATTGCATCTTTCGAATTTCCTATCCGTTCATATCCGTTAAAGACATTGTTTTCTTTACCATGGACTTTTCACTCGTCACTCAGTGGATAAATTGGATCGCAACAAACAAACACATAATGTTATCAGCACATCGTCATTTGTATACATGTCAAAATAAATTACTACATTCCTCAAATTATAAGAAAATATGAGCATTGAAGTCGGGGATTCTCATTGTCCTCATTAATGTCATTGTCCCTTGTAAGACATTAATTATAGGGAAATGAAATGTGACATACACAGGCATTTGACGCTAGCATCATCCTTGTGCTGGCGATCAGTTACGGCGACGAGAATTTCGCCAGCGGACGAGGTGCACTCGTCCAGTCGGCTCTCCGTATTAACGCATTGCAGATGGTTCATCCAGATGGTACCACTGCCTTCCCCGAATTCCGCGTCATTAAACCTTGCTATCCAGCCTTCGAAACCAAGTTGCCGACATGCAACTTCCGCTGCATCGTCGTCCCATCCTTCGTCGCTCACCGTCCCCCATTGCCCGCTATTGTAGACCTCTACCCGCCCTTCATAGAATGCTCCTCCGTTCGCCAGCCGTAAATCACCTGGGAGAAGAAGAAAACAAGTGAAATTCAAAGACCAAACTTAAAAACTACATGAACTAAGGCTTGCAGTACGGAACTATGGTTCGATACGTAAATTCAGATTCGTCTTATCTACAGTATACATACTCCTGACGACGGATAGTCAACCTATTCGAAACGTCGAGTCCCTCCTACCATCCACCCTCTCCTCGCAATACCAACAGTCCTTTCTAGGACTATCAACAGTCCTTTCTAGGACTAACAACTGTCCTTTTTAGGACTCTCCTAGAAAGAATACCAACAGACCTTTTCAGGACTATCCCAACAGTCATTTCTAGGACTAACAACAGTCCTTTCTAGGACTACCAATTGTCCTTTTTAGGACTCTCCTAGAAAGAATACCAACAGTCTTTTTCAGGACCATCCCAACAGTCCTTTATAGGACTACCAACAGTCCTTTCTAGGACTATCAACAGTCCTTTCTAGGACTACCAACAGTTCTTTTTAGAACTCTCCTAGAAAGAATACCAACAGTTCTTTTCAGAACTACACCAACAGTCCTTTCTAGGACTACCATAGTCCTTTTCAGGGCTTACCAATCCACCCATCTCACATGGTGTACCCGTAAACCACACGTATTAGTATACAGAGTGTCCCAGAAAAAAACGAAACCGGATTTCATGGCAGAAATTTTCTGTCATAATGAATAATTTCAATAAGATATACATGTATGAACAGCTCTGTTTCTCTCCTTTCATTTGATGTACAACTTATGGCACATAAAACACGCGTGAATGAATTAAAACAATGGAAAGTGGTGTTACCAAAATTCCACTTATTTTGAAAAAGGACAAACACTGCATACAAATTCATATTTTTATCTTTGATATGACACCTCATGCACAAAAAATAAACAATGTATGCCAGAGAACAAGTACAATGAAAACATGCCTGATTTCTGCCAAAATGAGTAGATAGTTGAATAAGTACTTCTTACTAAGAAGTCGCTCAGCTTTCCTGACTCAGCAGATGACAATGGACTTGATGCATGAGTAAATTTACACAAACATGGGGATCAGGGAAAACATGTTAGATCAGGAAAGTTGCTCATTTGGGCTGAAATCAAGCATGTTTTCATTGTACTCGTTCTCTGGCATGAATCGTTTATGTTTTAAAATCATGAGGTGTCATATAAACAATAAAAATATGAATTGTTATGCGGTGCTTGTCCTTTTTCAAAATAAGTACGTTAACTACCATGAAAACTTCCCCAAACCGGCAATTTCTGCGTGCAAATGGAATTTGGGTAACACCAATTTTCATTGTTCTAATTCGGTCATGCGTGAATTATGTGCCATAAGTTGTATATCAAATGAGAGAAGAGGAACGGAGCTTTTCAATCATGTATATCGCATCAAGAAATTATTCATTATGACAGAAATTTTCTGCCATGAAATCCGGTTTCGTTTTGTCTGGGACACTCTGTATAATAACCGCTTTTATCCTCGACATGGGTATGACTAGGGAGCTTTCGTTTCACGCCAGTGTAGAAAGCGACGAGGAGTTAACTGTTTTTTCTGCTGTAACCATTGTAACTAGGTGTATAGCCCATTTCACGCATTCAAGGATCCAACACGGATCAGGACGGATCGACATTCGTGGTGTTCCGGCGCGACACCGTGTTTTCGTTCACATGTTCAAGAGTCACAACACGGACCAACACGGATCGAATCTCCGGGATGATACTTGTTATTCCGTGTTGTTTCCTGATTCACTGTGTATACTCCGGATAGGCGTCCGGCACCCCTTTGGCGTGATCCTTGGCGCACCTGCATTTTGAAATCTCGACCCCAGAGTTATCGGTGGCTACATGGAGCTTCGGTGGCGACACGGTGACTCCCAGAGTTTCCGGTGACAACACGGAACTAAAACGAAACTTTTTTAACAGTCTACTCCGGGGCAACAAATTGCGCATGATTAATTTTTAGCCCGGATCGTGTTAATCCTGCTGGTGCACTAAGGATCACGCCGCATGCCTTAATGCTAGGTTTACACCATGTCCCCGGCGGCCACGGCAGCCCCGTTTCAGGCCACCGTGGACAAAACGGGATGGACGTGAGACAACGCGGGGGGACGGAATGGGCAAACGTGACTGCCGTGTATGCCAGGCCAGATTTTTAAACTGTCAACAAATTTGACACGGCAACCTAGCAGGCCGTAGTAAAACGGGGTGAACGCAACAAAACGTGACAGGTCGTAACAAACTTGGAGGCTGTCCGTAGTAGGACGGGAAGACATTCCCGACATCTTCCCGTCCTACTACGGGCAGCCTTCAAGTTTTGTTACGGCCTGTCACGTTTTGTTGCGTTCACCCCGTTTTACTATGGCCTGCTAGGCTTCTCATCCGCACCGTGACTGCCGTGGCAAATTTTTTGACAGTTTAAAAATCTGGCCCGGCTTCCACGGCAATCGCGGCCTGTCACGTTTGCCAATTCCGTCCCCCCGCGTTGTCTCACGTCCATCCCGTTTTGTCCACGGTGGCCTGAAACGGGGCTGACGTGGCCGCCAGGAACATGGTGTAAACGCACCATTAGTGGGGGGAAGGGGCTCTTCCCCCCACGGCCCGTCACGGATACCGTGATAGACCGTGATAGACCGTGAGAAAACTTGGCAAGACCTAACAAAACTTGAATACAGAGGAAAAATTTGTCAAATCTCACGGCGCACTACGTTTTGGGCAAACGGGGCTGCCGTGGCCGCCGGGGACATGGTGTAAACCTAGCATTACGGCGTATACACGGTGAAGCCGGAAATCACACGGAATAACAATAATGATCCCGGAGCGATGATACGTATTGGTCCATGTTGACACCGTGAATGTGTTAACGCCCGTTATGGCCTTGTCCCACTTAAGCTTATCTCCTTCCATTCCTTAGTACTAGCGGAATACTGGCAGGAAACGAAATGATGTGGACCAAGTTTGAAATGGATTAGTAGGGTACTTTTAATTCGGTTCCGTTTCGCTTGGAAGGGAACGTCATCAAACTTAAACATTTGCTAGATATTGGGCCGTATGCATAAAAACTAGCAATTGCTTGTGCTAGCCTTTTGCTTGAATCGGTATGCACACAAACAAGCAATTGCTTGCAACTGCTAACCAAACAAGAAATTGCTTAAAACCGTATGCATGAAACGAACCTTTTACTTGTCTTGATAAGCAATTGCTTGCGTTTTTTCAAGCACCTCCAGTCCAGCTTGAGCTCTTGCTTACTAAGGACATTCGCGTTTTAGAATCAAGTCTTCATACCGCTTCAGGATGATTTAGAACTCCTGGTTCCAGAAGTTATGTTGTGATTACATATTTAATCAAATGGCTGTTATTTTAGACATTTATATCCATGTAGGCAATTTTGTTCATGATTTGAAAATATTTGCGTAAGAAAAATACTGTTGCCAGGTCGGGCACGACCATGGAAAGCTGCTATGCAAGGGACTACACGACGTTTGCATACACTACGAATCCCCTCTGTTGTCATGCAGTGCGATGTTCGCACAACCGTAACGATGCTTTGTTCAACCCGTAAGCAATTGCTTAGGCAGTGTAAGCAAAATGTTTCAGTACAAGCAAAAGCTTATGCATACGAAATTAAGCAATTGCTTGAACTTGATCTTTTGCTGGACAAGCTCTTGCTTGTGCTTGAAGCAATTGCTTATAAGCAATTGCTACGTTTTATGCATACGGCCCAATGACCGTTTCGCTGCATTCTGTTTGGATAGGAAACGGAAGGAGATACGGAACCTCATGGTTCCGTACGCGCCAAACGTCTGCAAGTGTGCAAATGCTATTCACGCGTAAGTTTGGAGAGAAAGAATCACGGACGACACGTTCGTCCTAGACAAATGGTAGTCTTCCTATGCAGCCCCATGAACGTTTTCCAATTATATATTTTTGTGGAAACATATATTTCTGAACTTTGTGGAATGGACTATTAAAAATGTTACCTTATACTATTATATGTATAAGATCATTATTTGTGGTTGGTGGTACTTTTTAACTAATCATACAATGCGTATGAATTGTGTCAAGTCTCATGTTCTTGTAAGATGTTTTATTGTATACAAGAAGTTTGACATGCTTGCAAAAACAAAAAAAATAATAATCCCCCGTAGTGATGTTTATGGCTTCATGGAATTATCCAACTGCAAATAAACATAGTTAACGCGATATGAACATGTTAGATCATTACACAATGCACAATACAAGGAAACAGGATGGTTCTGAAATTGAACGTTAGTTACGGAGTTCATACTAATACATCACAAGTAAATTGTATATGTGTAATGCAAATTAACCAAATAATGCCTGAATAGCCTACATGACTGTTACAATATGTAGCGGAACAGCTTTGATACTTTTAAGTCCGGATAAGTCTGATATGGGAATATAACTACATGTGTAGAATCATCATTTAGCAGTATTGTCACAATATCAGGTCCACATTAATATTTTGTATAAGAACATACCATTTTAATACAAAATAAAATCAGACTATAGATGGAATTAGGAACTTTTCAGAGTGTCACCGATCAGGGAACAAAATGTGAGCCAAAGAGGTATTATATAGAAGCTTTTCGCAAATTTTACGGAAGGGCCGAGTACGGGGGAAACAGGCAGCTGTGACCGTAACGGTAGCCTACACCCGATGCTAATTCAGCCGACTGCCGTAGTAGATTTCCACGGTACGGGGGTATTTTGCGGGGGAGTGCGACCACCCGCTGAGATAAGCGTACTAGAATCCCTCCGTAGAATTTGCGAAAAGCCTCTAATATAAACTAACAACACAAATAAACGTTACCGTTGGCATAGACCCTGGAGTCGGGTGTCTCGCAGTACCAGCCCTTGTATCCTGACGGACAGTCGCAGTTGAATTCACCCGCAAGGTCGATACATGGAGCATCTCGGAGACATGGTGATGATGCGCAATTGTCAACATCTGGTAAGCATACAATGCGAATTTCAGTAATTAATATAGGGAATGTTATACAGATTAGCGGGATGTGGGCCAAGGAACATCAGGTAATGTTCTTCTCCGAGGGATTTGACATGCTATGAAGGGAAGATTCTAATTCCCGAGATGTAGTCGAGGGAGTTATTGTCTTTATTAAAATTCATGTCAATTCCCGAAGGAACATTCCATGATGTTCCCGACATCAAAGTTAACATCTGTTATTTTATATTTACAATTAAAATCTGAGCTCAGTTAGAAAAAAATAGTGTGGCTTACCAATGTGAAATGGAAGTTAAAGGGAAAGTTGAGTTTTGGTAGAGAGGGCGCTAGACTACTTAATTGGTTTGTGAGGTAATGAAAAACTGAGTGTAAAATTTGAAAGAGCATAATATTTAAACAATAAAATCATCTTTGTTTGATCAAAATCGGTTCAGAAACGGCTGAAATATCCATAAATATAACAATTTGTAATAAACCCGGGGGCCCGGGTTTATTAGAGAATTTTGAACCAGCCGTTAAAAATTCAAAAAAATGCTTCCTCTTTTCAAAAGTTACAAAATAGGTATTTAAATAGTTGTTGGTTATTTCTCTATCTAATCACTATTTCAACAAAGCATCACATGCACAATATTTTATTCAAAATGGTTGAAACCGATGAGTGTTTAGAGAGCGCCCTCTTACGTTTTAACGGCTCTTTTTTTAATGATAACATGATCTTTACTACGTCATTTGTAATTTTGTGTGCCTTTCCAGTTATAACTATTAGTTTGTAATGTAATGATGCAGGTTTTGGTTACTAACATTCAGTTTCACTAAAACTGTACTCTCCTTACCAGAACTCAACTATCCCTTTAAGGTAATTACTTTCTGAACTATGCAGTACACACCCGAGTAAATGGTATCTGAATAATGCCAATACACGAGTGAGACAAGTGTGTACATTTCAAACCTTCCAGTAAAAAATGAGAACTTAAAGGGGAATTCCACCCCAGAAATGTGATGTTTGCTATAAAATGAAGTGAATATGAAGAATCATGATCGAAAATCTGAGCCAAAAGGGGAGAGCAATAAAAAAGTTATGACAGGATGAACTTTGCTCCGATTTTTAGTATCGTTCGCAATTGCTATCGATCGTGACGTCACTTGCGAGCTGCAGCCATTTTGACCTCTACATGGAAATTTTACAAAATTTAAATTTTCTTAATAACAAAGCAAATTTATGAGCTTACAAATTCCAAAGAGGTTGGCCCATCGATATTCTTCTATGAATTCGTGAAAACAAGCAGAGAAAAATTTTTAGCAACGAAAATGAGAAATAAGTGTATTTTCATGTACTAAAACCATGGCGAGTTGCTCGTCAATGATGTTGCATATGGCGGCAATTTTGAAACGATCGCTCGTTACTACATGATGTTCAGATAGGTATAACTCCCGTGTTTCTTGTCTGATTTTGATCAAATTTTCACCAATTATGCCTCTTATTCTGCTTATTCAAATAACGAATGGTTTTATCAGGCCCAGAATACCCCTTTAAGAATGAAGTAAACATCATTGTTCAATACATCCTGTGTCTACTTCCAGTATGGAACATAAATACTCGATAGCATCACAAGAAATTCAGTCATAAAAACTCTCTCGCATCGATCAATCACGGCTCTGGAGAAGAAACATTATGCTCTTCCGTGGATAAACGGAATTAAAGGGATAGTGCGATTTGTGTCATACATAATTCAAGCATAACTTGCAATATCATTAAAAAACAAACAGCTACAGATAATGTTGCTTTTAAAGACGGAAGTAAAACATAGTCACGTTATAACAAAAGAGGGCGCCCTCCAGACACCTCGAGTTTCAACCATTTTTTATCAACTAATCTGAATGTGATGTTTGGTTCAGATAATTATTTTTTAGAGAGATCATCAAAAACTATTTTAAAACATTTTCATAGAAAATGTGTAGCATTTTTAGATATTTGTTTCAATTATTGAATATGAGTTTATATATCTGATATACTTATGGATACATATGGATCAAATAAAGTTGATTTTATCATTAAAATTGTCATTACAATCGCCGCTCTGAGGAGTGGGAGAACAGCTATGCGGCGGTTATAATGGGTTAAGATGACATCAAATGACTGAGTTTAGCTGATCAATGACTACTATTTGACCAGGGTCCCGTTGCAGAAAGAGATACAATCGATTGTAAGTTACGATTGATCGTAAGTCAGAAAATTTACGCGTTTCAACCAATCAGATTTACGCATCTAGAACACGTGAACTGACTTACGATTAATTGCAACTTACAATCGATTGAATCTCTTTCTGCAACGGGGCCCAGGACAGATAACATTATTTGTGTGTATTGAACTAAAATTTAGTTGTAAAGCAGATAAATGTAAATAAATAAGTGAAATTAAAACACGTATCGCCACAAACATGATCTCCGGTTTCCGCTGCACGTAATTTTCCAAGACGCATGCATTTCATGTCGTTTATATATATACCATACGAGTATATGTTTGTTTGCATGTATGTATGTTTGTATGCATGTATGTATGGGTGTATGTGTGCATGTAGTAGTAGTAGCCGTCGGTCGCGAAGCGACAATGACCGCCTTCAGATTCACTTCACAGCTGATCTCCATACAGCTCACTGGCCTGCAACAGTTGTCCATGTCTTAAGGTCAATTTGTCTCCGCTTTAGGTTCCGCTTGACCGTGTCCTTGTATCGAAGCCATGGTCTACCAATCCCTCTTTCGCCAGCTGGTAATTGTGAGAACAGCAGTTGCTTGGGTAGCCTCTCGGAGGGCATCCTGATGACATGGCCTGTCCGTCGTAGGTTCTTCCTGATGAGCAGGTCCTCCATCGAAGGTAGTTGTGCTCGCTCTAGTATTTCTTTGTTGGTCACTTTGTCCTTCCATGTGATCCTCATGAATGATCGGAGGTGTCTCATCATGAATGCATGGAGTTTGTTCACTTGACTTTTGTAGAGAGTCCAGCTTTCCGCACCGTATAGGAGAGTGGATAGGACGATAGCCCTGTATATCTTACACTTCACTCTTTTTGAGACATGATGGTTATTCTTAGACATTTCTTTGACATTCGTTTAACCAGCTCAGAGTCGATGCGTCCGTCTTTGGATATAGTGCTGCCGAGGTATGTAAAGTCATCCACCTGTTTTAGCGCTGTCCCATCCACAAGGATCTCCTCCTCCTCTTGGTGCTCTGTACCTGGTTGGAACAGTACTTCAGTCTTTCTGATGTTTATTTGTAGACCGAACTTCTTTGATGCCGATGAAAATGCAACTATGACATGTTGCATCTGCTCTGGTGTATGAGCAACAAGAGCACTGTCATCCGCAAAGAGGAGTTTCCTCACAAGAATCTGTGTAGACTTCGTCTTAGCTTTGAAGTGAGCGACATTGAAGAGGTCGGCGGCGTCTTGACGTGATTGGATGTATACTCCCTCCTCAAAGTCCGCAAAGGCCTCCTCCAACATCGCCGATAGGAAGATGGAGAACAGCGTAGGGGCCAGCATGTGTGCATGTATGGGTGTATATATGGGTGTATGTATGTATGTATGAATGCATGTAGTTTTGTATGAATGCATGTATGCATGCATCCATGCATGTCATTGTATGTACATGTTTAAACGTGTGACATGCATAATCAAACAATTTCTTGATGCCCTCCAAATTTCAACTATTCTGAACACATGCTTTCAAAGAATATATAAAAAAAGAAAAAACATTATCCCATTATCGCACTCAATGGCTCGCCAGAACCAGCTAAAATGTGTAACGTCATCCCAGATACCGTGGTACCATACATGCCATACCTGCCATCGCAGTTCTTTTTTTATCACATTGCATGCCGGGTAAATCTAGTACAGTCGATCTTGCCGAACTTGTAGCAGCCGCCGTTTTGTGTATAATGTCAATGGACCCTTTACTTCCTGGCATGACACCCGAAACTAAATGAAGATATTTATTCATGAATATTAATTTCATGACACTTTCAGTGCTAATTATGCAAAGAGAACAACACCTGTCTAACATTTCCAACAAATTCGATCATTTCTGTCAAATTGTAATGCAACAAACTGAATTTTGATGAACATATTTCGAAACTCGAATGCCACTTATAATCACACGGCTCGCAGCGCACGGCGTTGCATGCAATCAAGCTGCATGCAGTTCAAGCACTGTCTGCATTGTGCGTATGTACCCGTGCTTTGTTTCGCTCGGGAAACTGCAACAAACACAGTCTCAAATGAAGGGTATGAATTGTCTTTGTATGGAAAAGCATTGGAGAAATCATATCAAGTTTGTCTGAAATGAATACTTCATAGTTAAATTTGGGTTTGATCGGGTTCTTGATTTCGTTCTTCAGTAATACGAAACACGAAACCAATGGGCCCGTTACGTGCAATGTACGGCAGGCATGCATGCAAGGAGAAAGGAGAGTCATTTTTGTCAATCAAACTCGAGTTTTATCCTTGGATTTTAAACAAACGATCGTATTCCTTGAATAATTTGGAGATGTATAATTGTGCTATTTCGTTTCGTTATTGAACGATAGGCTCCCGCTCACCGCTTCGGTGAACGCATTGTGATTACGTAACGAGCGCAACACGATGCTCAGCTTAACCTACATGTTTAAACTCAATTTTGTTTCACTTTCGTGTTCTTATTGTGTCTTGTTTCGTAGTATATACGGGTTTACCTAGAGGTAAATATAGAAAGGAAATTAACTTTCTGACGTAGTAACACGTAGGAAGAAAGTTCTCAATATACATGTATGTTAGGCAATGACAGTGTCATAGAGTTGATATTCATAAATAAATATCTTCATTTAGTTTTGGGTGTCATGCCAGAAAGTAAAGGGTCCATTGACATTATACACAAAATGGCGGCTGCTACAAGTTCGGCAATTCGACTGTACTAGATTTACCGGGCATGCAATGCGAAGGCACGTATTAGCAGACGATATCGAATAGAATACTGTCCGCATTTATAATGTCTGTTTTAGATAAATGTATTCACCCCTCATGGTTGATTTACATGGAATGTTATCAGCGTTTTGTTAATCTACACCACTATCTATAACACTGACTTACTTACTGACTTAGGTGCACAGGACTGTGTGTCCCTTCGCGCCCCTACCATGCCTACGAGAGATTCTGTTCCACTCCGGTCTGTTCTGGGCTATGAGCTCTGCCTCGTGTAAAGGTAGTCCCACGTCGCTCTGGGCTTGGTCTCTCCATCTCGTAGGAGGGCGTCCCGGGGGTCTACGTGCGTCAACGTCATTTCTGTATGCTTGGTATGGTAGGCGGTGATGCGGCATGCGGACAACATGCCCAAACCATTTCAAGCGTCGCTTTGTTATCTCTTCACAGATGGTGTTTGTGATGTTTAGCCTTTGTCGGATTTCCTCATTTCTCACCCTGTCCATTAGGTGAACTCCCTGGATGGTCCGGAGACACCTCATTTCAAAAACCTCAAGCTTCTTTCTGTCTGATTTACGCAGCGTCCATGATTCCGCTCCATATGTAGCAATAGGGAAGATGAGGGCTCTATAGATTCTAACTTTAAGCGTTCTTGATATGTTTTAGATGGTACTTTTTAGCCTTCCAAATGACCAGGATGCCAGTCTTACTCTCCTTTTCACATCTTCTTCTATGTTAGGAACTATGCTACCAAGGAATACAAACTTGTCCACTTTCTCAATGTTGGTGTTGTTTAGAGAGATCTGTCGATGGTCCTCGGTCATGATTTTACATTTTGCAGTATTAATTTTCATACCCCATTTACTGCATGCTTTCTCCAATTCACTTGTTGAGACTTGGAGTTTCTCAAAGTTCCAGTGGATTGGTACCCGTCTTTCTCTGGCCTTTTCAAAGATTTGTCGAACGACAAACACAGCATCTGTGGTGCCTCTGGAACTTCTAAATCCACATTTTTCCTCTGCCAGGTAATTGTCTATGGTTCCTTGAATTCTCGTGAGGACCATTCTACAGAACACTTTCCCAGGTATGGAAAGTAGAGTGATGGCCCTGTAGTTCACTGGATCTAGCGTGTCTCCTTTCTTGAACACTGGAGTGATGAGACCTTTGCTCCAGTCCTCTGGTGTTTTTACCGAACGTTTTTACCGAACGAGGCATTTCAAAAAATGTAGTAACAACATATGATTATGTCCATCGGATAGGTGTATTTGCCAATGAAAAATGATACCAAGAACAGTTATTTTAGTCGTGTAGTTTTAGGGCGCTGTGAGTGACACCATGTCAGGTTCCCATTTATGTCAATGTTTATGAAGTCAGTGCCTCATAAATCGCACTTACACTGCACGTCATAGCATCGAACAACGAGCAATACACGCGCCATTGTAAGTATGCATTCATCTGTGTACCCGAGAATGGGCATAGGTGTTCGATGCTTTGACGTGCAGGAAGTGCGATCTATTAGGCACTGACTTGGTAAAAATTGTAAACATTGGGAACCTGACATGGTGTCACTCACAGCACACTAAAACAAAAACTACACGACCAAAATTACTGTACTTGGTATCGTTTTTCATTGGAAAAGACACCCTATCCGATGGACATAATCATGTTGGTACTTTATTTTGGGAAGTGCCCCGTTCCGATTTTTGGGGCCACCCTGTATAGTAGGGCAGATTAGACTAGTATGCTCCCCTGGAAGTTGAGATGGTGCGCAAGATAATTGTGCGGGTTTGAACTGTACCTGATGACCAAGGGTAACGATGCGCCTCTATAAATGCTATATTGTTATTACTATTATTAATAAACGACATAAAATGAATGTTTATTCATGGGTGGGCTACATTTCTCGAAAAGGTGTACATCACCTTTTGGAAACTGTCTGCTAAAGATACCTCTCTACCTGGCGTGACGTCAGTTAAAGGGACAGTCCGCCTTTTACAAATCATCTGAAAAGTTTACAGTACCTAGATGGGGATAAATACAGTTGCGGACACAGGGGGGGGGGGGGGGGCAGGGCCCCCCCCCCCCCCCGACAGCTTAAACAAAAATAAAAAATACTAAAAACACTGCCCATAAATTCCTGGTCATCCCTACCCCTACCTTTGATTATCATTAATTTTTCTTCAGCAAAATATACTTTCAATAAAAGGATACTTGAATTATTTGTGTGTAACATGTTAGTCATCCAGATAGTAGCAACACTTCCGAGACGGATCACGGCTGAGCACTCCTCAGTTTTTTGATTGCTTAAAATTGCAGATTTCTCCTTTTTTTCGACATTTTAAGAATAATTTGGACCATTTTGGTAGGTTTAAATAATACTTGTATAATTTTTAGGGCCAATTATGATTGATTTTGCTGAATTTAAGAACAGAATTTGTCTTGAAATTTGGACTGTCCCATAATATTCCACTACAGGGCAGCATAGCGCCTCTGCTCCTTTATGTGGCTGGTACTAGTACTTGGGCAATATTGTCAAACGTGATAACACAGAATGCCACACTTGGGACTGAAGTGAACGCTGCACAGACAATTTACCTCGGCTCAGACAGCATCAAAAATTTCATAACAAACATCTTTGTGACAAAATTGCTAGCGTCCATTCAAGGCTGCATGACTGAGAATTTTACTCGAGCTATCTCCGATAAAAAGAAGACATAAACATAATTGTCCTACGTATAGTGTGGGACCTTGAGGCTTGATAAAAGACTCAATAACTCACGGGCGGGCTCGGAACTTTCTAACGTGGCGGCGGACATGCGCGCAATCTATATAGTATCTGCACAATTCATCGATGTAATATACACACACGTACACATGCGCTCGCGATAATGTGTTTCAAATTTCCATCATTATATATAATGAAATGCGATTGCATGTTACAAAATATCGCGCAAAAGATGCGCGAATTGAGGGATCGAATCCGCTTGGGTAATTCACACCCTTTTTAAAGAATTACGTCGAAAACATGTGCACCTAAAAAGGTACCCCTTTTTGAGAAAAACGTCGCAACCTCAGTGAACCTGAAAAGGTACCCTTTTTTAGGTTTTTGTGCGATCAGTGCTTAAAAAACACCCCTTTTTAAGGAAAACGTCGACGCCGCCGTGTACCTGAAAATGATACCCTTTCGACGTTTTTTTTGGACGCGGGTGCGTAGCCAGTCATGTTGAGAGTGACCCCCCGGGTATGATACACGCAATATGCGGACGTGAGGGAAATACAAACAAAATGGCGTCCTAAGACGGAGTTTAAAAACTCCTTTATTTATAGGTAGAAGTCGTTTTATATATAGAATGGAATCTTCACATGTAAGACAATAACCTCACAACTTCTAAAATTTGGCTTGCAAAAGGAGGACTGTCTTTTAGTCGGGATACCGCTTTTTATCAGATGCTAATTGCTTTTTTTTTCTCTGATCTCCATAAAAAATATTTTGTTATTAATATTATTATTATTATTATTATTTGTTAAAGGGAGCGTTGAGTATTGGTATTTTCCGAAGAGCCCCCCCCCCCACCCCCCCCCCCCCCTAAAAAAAAAAAAATTAAATAAAATTAATTGTAACTGATTTGGTTGATTTCAATTCCATGTGAAACATCATTAAAAACATGGGAAATAATAATAATTTCCATTCAAATGCTCTCATTGTTGTTCTCAAATTTGCTTTCAAAATATTATATTAAAGTGATTGTCACCGGCAATCAGATTTAGAGAACGCTAGCGCGAAGCGATAGCGTTCTAGGTCCTAGGAGCTAATATACGGGTCTGAAAATGAATATTGTTTGTGCACGCTAATTGTGCTTACCGCGCATACAATGTGTATCGCAAGCGCCGTTCGCCGTTCGCATCGGCGGCCATCGCGATCATCTTTCGTTCAAAATCTGTTCGGAGTCGCGCTAACACATGGAGAGAAGTGGAGGAGGCGCATAAATCACTGATTTTTAGCGGAATGGAGGGAAAAATCATAATTTTAATCCAACCGATAGTTGGATCACATATTGGAGAATGAATCGGTGGTAAGTACCGTATCATATGTATAATTTTAAGCACAATTAGCGTGCACAAAAAATATTAATTTTCAGTCCCGTATTAGGAGGACCTAGAACGCCAGCGCCTAGAGTTAATTTGACTCTTGAGTTCTAACGGCTCTTTTTGAATGATAACAGGGGTTTTACTTTGTCGTTTGTAATTGTGTATACTTTTCGAGCATGGTGGAGTTATAACTATTAGTTTGTACCGTAATGATGCAGGTTTTGGTTACTAAAGTTAAGTTTGACCAATACTCAACTATCCCTTTAATTATTATTATTATAATAATTATTATCATTATCATTATTATATCATTATAATATAATTATACACGTATATGTATAATGTTCAATCCTTTCATGCTGCATATTTTGGTTGGTATTTCTATATTATATACGTACGAATGCATGTTACGCCTGCATCTTTGTCGTGGGTACATGAACTAGATGTGAGCGTTCCTGAAGAACATAGGTCAAGACGGCTCTCGAGTCCAGTGCTGCATCCCGGGTTCTCAAGCCAGATCGACCCGGTGCCCTCTCCAAAGTACGCGTTCGTTCTTTTCGCCTCTCTGTCCTCGAAGCCGAGCTGTCTGCAGGCGACATCGGCAGCCTTGTCATCCCAGCCATCAGAACAGACCGTCCCCCAGGCACCGCTGTGGTAGATCTCCACACGCCCTTCGTGAAACGCAGTCCCGTCTACTAGTCGTATTGCACCTAAGTTGAGAACGGGGACGATGAGTAATCAATACAAACCTACGAACACAACTAACACTCACACAAGTGAATAAAATATCCACAAAAAAAAAGTGTTTTACTAATATGGTTTTCCCGGCCAAATTTGTAAACTTTTCATTCGTATTGATAAGCGGTTCATTCAAATTCGCGAAATTAAGCAGAAGGCTTAAAACTGTTGTTCAAAATTATTGTATTTCCTACATATGTAGCTCTTCGGTCAAGTGAGTTAGCACTTTATATAGCATTCAATTAAATGTCGCCAACGGTATTCACGGAAGGCGGTATTACGTAATCACGAATTGTCTCTCTTTAAATTGAATGACAATTTTACGAAGAGAAGCACGTTTTAAATCGAATGCAAAGAAAATGTGTGTTTTTACCACTTCTTACCAATGACAATCACATTTCTTGTACATGAATAATTGATAGACCAAATAGAAAACTTGAAATTATATTAGTCTATTCTAACAAAGCGCTCACTAAATAATTCAACGGCATTACTTCGTGTTTTATTTCATTTCATTTTAATTATCATACCATCAAACACACACAATTACAAGGGTAAGCATCAAAGATAAAGTGTACCTTATGGTTTGGACCATTTAGAAAACGGAGCTTGTAAAACAATTGCACTAAATCTGTAGTACCAATACCAATAGTATAGTAACATAATTATATAGAAAGATGAAGGGCAGATGTTATACACCTACAAAATACAGATGCATGAAATCACACACACGCACACACACACACACACTTATAACAAAAAGAATATTTTAAAAGTATATTCGTCTTGAAATGCCATTATTACTATAATCAATATGATAATAAATTATGCAAAATACATCGTCCATTTTTGTATAGCCGCTGCGCTTTATCACCTAAGTCTCAAAGCGATCAGAGCCGAGCTACCATGATGGGGCACTAAAAAGCATTTCAAAGAATACTTTCCTGGCTAGTACCCATTTACTACACCTGGGTCCCGTTGCAGAAAGAGATGCAATCGATTGCAAAGTTGCAATTAATTGCGCATTTGAACCAATCAGATGTGCGCATTTGGTCACATGATCGGACTTACAATTAATTACAACGATTTGCATCTCTTTCTGCAACGGGGCGCAGGGTTGGGAGCTGAAAATGTGGATAAAGTGCCTTGCTGAATGACAAATTAGAAACGTGATTGGTTTAATCTTGTCACGTGACAATTCATTACTTTTAACCAACATGCACGACCGTGCGACAAGGCGCAACGAAAAGTGATAGCATATGGACATGACATCACAATTCTTGTTTACATGCAGTTGTTTATGTTTATACCGAATAAAAACAAATGTCGGCAGTTTCGTCAACTATGTGGTATGTGGTTTACTGCAGCTCTTTGAAAAGTCTCACTTTTACCCAAAAAATATTTGATTTCGCATCGGACTGAATCGCTGCTGCTGCAGCAGCTGCAGCAGCAGCAGCAGCGATCCAGTGAGTGCCGAAGTGATGATGAACGATGTCAATTCCTTATAAATTCACACTTTAGAGTAGTTTACAGCTAGGCAGGGCCAATAATTGTGGCAAGAAGATACCATTTGTTTAAGTTTTTGGTATGACTCGGTCTGGGTTCATGAGGCGGACAACCGCTAAGCCACCATGCTCGGTTTGCCCCATATACAATTTAAATAAATTCACACGGGTAAAGTAAGGCAAAATTAATGTTTAGTTGTATAACTACACAAACACACCAACACATAATACAGTAAAGAAAATAATAATCATGTGAAGAGCACGTTACCTTCAGCTGGAGTATAGGGAGCTTCCATTTGGCAATAAAACCCATCATACTCAGGGGGGCAGGTGCAGGAGAAAGTGCCCGTCAGGTCGGTACAGTTCCCTCCATTAAGACAAGGTGACGATACACAATTGTCCACGTCTGAAAGTATATTGATATTAATAAACATAAGTTGGAAAAAGTCGGTGAATTAAGGACAAAATTACGTCTTGAACTTAGTAAAAAAACAATTTGTAATAAAAGGAATGCATACACAAACCCATTAAAAACCGTTCATTACATATGTAATACCAATGTACAACTGTACTTGCTTTTTTTTCGTAAAGTTAAGTTCAATTTTGCATTTGTTTATATAAACGTATATTCAAGCAAATATTATATTCGAGTGTTCATGATACAATAGTAAATCTGCAGATGTTTTGATATGCTACCCCTGGGAATTACATTTTATCACAAAGTGTTAACAAAACATACTATGGTTCTAAAATGTATAATACGCCATTGGTCCGATTTTCATGATTGTAAGTTATAAGAGATAATGTTTTCTGCGGACTCGAGGCTTTTGAATAGTTTTGTTCTCTAGTCCAGTGTGTATAAAGTAAACAATACTCTTAACATCCTGTGTCGGTGGCGATTGCTTCGGTCACAACCAGGGATGGCGCGGTTTAAATCGCTTTGATATTAAATCGTGATTTAAATCACGATTTATATCGCCTCGATTTGTTTGGTTTAATCACTGATTTAAATCACCTCCATAGACTTGTGTGTTGTAGAAAATGTTTTTTTTTGTTTGTTATGTATTATGTTAACAATGTTTCAAAATAGATACATTTGTAATGCATTTATGATTAAAATATTACAACATCAACTAAGCAGGGCTAAATAATTGACACTAGCACTTGCCCGCCTGCCCAGGGCAAGTACAAATTACAGTTGGGTAAGTAAAATTACATTAATGGTCCAGTGTGATTGCCCGGTTGTCGATTGTACAGCTAAATTGATGAAATACGAGGAAAAACTGCATTTCCTAATGTTTAAAATCTCATTTAGAAGAAACAGGGCAAGTACATTTTCCGTTTGGGCAAATACGATTGAAAAAATATGATTTTACTTTCCCGATTTCAAGAGTAGATAAAAAAAATAAGTGTCGAGGCTGAACAAAATTATAAAAATCACATTTAGATTTTTAAATTCCCAATTTGAATAAAAGAAATTATTTTTTTGTTTGTATTTGTTTTAATTAATGATTTCCCAAACGCTGGGCTTAGAGCTAGTTGAATTGAACCTGTTATGGCTTCAATTACCTAAGCATTTTTGTAAAGAAATCATAAAAGTCACACAACCCTGATACAAAATATAATAAAAAATAAAAAGTAATAATAAAAAGTATCCCAAATTCCATGATTAATGTAGCTTTTTCCATTTCTGCCATTTGTTTCAATAATTCTAATACACTGTATACTCTACAGAAAATACACGATTAAATCGCTAGCATATTCAATGTCTTTTGAAAAGAAAACAAAAATCTATTCTAAATTTTTAAAATCGCGATTTAAATCAAATAAATAGATTTCTGTGATATGTAAAGAGATTTTCCCAACCCTGGTCACAACATTAGGACAGGGTTATGTTAAGTCGTTATGCAACAGATCAGCCAAGTTTTGTACCAACATATCTCAGCTAATTTAGTGAAATAATAGAGTTATACGTACTATACACAAATCGGCTCCTGTGTATTTCACGTGGGTGCTGCTATCTAAAGCAAACGCTCAAAGGGGTAGTTCAGTTTTGGTATAGAGGGCGCTGCACAAAATGATTTTTGTTTGAGATAATGAAAAACTGAGTGTAAAATTTGATAGAGCATACAATTTTAATGGCAGAATAAACTTTATTTGATTCAGAAAATTGGTTCAGAAACGCCCGAAATATCAATAGATATATTCGATCGGAATAAATCTGGGGCCCAGATTTATAAGATGATTTTGTTTTTATTCAAAAAATGCTTACACTTTTTCCTAAATTTTCAAAAGATGTTTTTAAATAGTTGATGATGATCTTTCTATTCATCATTATTTCAACAAAACATCACATGCATAATTTTGTATGAAAAATGGTTGTAAACAATGTCTTTTTTAAAGAGCGCCCTCTTGTGTTTTAATGGCTCTTTTTTAATAACAGGCTTTTTACTTAGTCGTTTGTAACTATTATTTGTTAAGGGTATTGTGCAGGTTTTGGTTACTAAATCTCAGCCTTACCAAAACTGTACTACCCCTTTAAAGGTTCCCTAAAATCCAAATGCAAGTTGCCTTCAACTAGTGTGTACATTTTTAGCAATTATTTTCTTCGGTTTGCCATGGCCCATCTCTAAACAAAAAACTGTCCAGAGTAAAAAAAAACCTTGTGACATCATCTCTCAATCACTGGTCAACTGAACGAATGAACAAAAGACATACTTACAAAAGAACATGCTCACAATACCATGCACTGCATGTTTCCATACAAAAGGTTATCAATGCCTTTCTTGTCATTATCGTGGTTGAGCTTATCTGACAAAGCAACTGCTATTGAAATTGAAAGTGTGTCAGTTAGAATAGTATTCAAACATGTGATGCTATTGTGAGCAAGCCCTCACCTTGGGTTTAAGTTGCATTCCACCCTGTTTTGTTCATCTTTTCAGTAATTAAGTATTGATTGAGAGATGATGTCACAAGGGGTTTTTAGTCTGGAGTTTTTTTTTTTTTAGAGATGGGCCTTGGCAAACTGAAGAAATTAATTGCTAAAATGTTTTAAAATATACGAAACATATGTAGGTCAAATAGTTAACAAATAGTTGATGTATACACTATTACACACTAGTTGAAGGCAACTTGCATTAGGATTTCAGGGAACCTTTAACCGGAAAATTGTCATATCAAATCCCTCGTAAAGGAACATAACATGCACACCCCCCCCCCCCCCTATTGAATAATGATAAACGTACATTGGCAGATGACACCTGAATCCTTATCGTGGGTGCAGTCCGTTGTATCCCATGACGGGACGCCGCTACACTGGTCAAGACGGGTTTCAGTGTCACCGCAACTCGGGTCTCTAAACCAGATTGTGTCCGTTCCTGCTGGAAAGTGGCCCCCAGTTTTTTGGGATTCGAAATCTTCAAACCCAAGCTGTCGACATGCCACTCTGCCCGCCTTGGCATCCCAGCCGTTTTCGCAAACAGTGCCCCACGTATTGCTGTGGTAGATCTCCACTCGCCCCTCATAGAAATAAAGACCCGCTGCAAGACGTACATCACCTGTTTGTAATACAGGAAAAAATCATTAATAAGTATTTTGGAAAACCAATCAATTTAGCATACAGTCAATAAATCTGATCGGATCATTATTATCAATCAATCAATTAATCAATGTATATAAACATCCATTCACAATACAATTCATATTCAAATTTAATTGCTGTTTCATTCAAGAAGGCAAACTTAACCACAAAACTTACAGTAGCCAAACATTACTTGTCACGTTTAAAACCTGCAAACCTGCAATACTGATGTACATGTACATAATTTTGTTTTAATACAAAATTGTATTAAAAAACTAATCGCACACGCGCACACACACAAACAGAAACATACAGACGTTTACACAAACACAAAACACTAATGTTTAAACATTCAAACAAACACACACGCAGACGCAAAACACACACAATTCGCCCGTTTTTACACATACAAGCAATATCAAACACTCTAGGGCACACTTATACGCAATGTCATCCAGTAAGGGAAAGAACCATAATTATTTTAACCCCGGGGGGGGGATGGGGGGTCTGTCCTCATTGAAAGGGGGGGTATCATGCGTGACCAAGAAAACGAGTAATTAGGGTGTTTTTTTACGATCAGGCGAGATACTCGTTTAGGGTCTCAAAATCACCCAAAATCAGGAAAAAGGGTATCTTTTTTAGGCTGATGAATTACTCGTTTAGGGTCTCAAAAAGATGAATTACTCGTTTAGGGTCTCAAAAACTCAGCTTACTTGCTTAGGGTATCAAAAATAGTTATAACCTGCTTAGAGGGGTTTACAAAAAATTGATTACTTGCTTAGGGTATCAAATTACCGATAATCATACTTACTTAGGGTGTATTTTTTGCACCACGCAAATACTCGTTTAGGGTGCTTTTGGCAAGTCCTTGGTCATGCATGATACCCCCCTTTCTATGAGGACAGACCCCCCTCCCCCGGGATTTTAACACCACGCAGACAAGTATAATAATTATCAAAACACTTTAAACCCGCCTCCTATCTTTACACATTTACGTATAATGGTTTTCCCATCCATTTCACACTATCTTCATTCAAATGCCTACAATGCTAACTTCAATTTCGTCCCGAGACGTCAGAAAACTACAATTGATACATTCGATTGAGTAATTAACCATTCTAATTGATCAATAGTCATTTATATTCAAAATTGGCTCATTCTATTTTGTCAATTTGCAATGGAATCCGTTCCGACTAGTGATAAAACTTCATGAAATCTGGTTGCTCTGGTTCATATTTATTTTCTTATTGCAGCTCATACAGTTCATTTCAATGATCTCAACAATAATTGCTTATAAACGATATACTGATCACAACAAATAATTCATTTCGATATTGCAATTCACATAATAATAATTGACAACAATTCTGATTGATTGGTTCATGGAATAAACCAATAAACATTAATAACAAGATACATAATTATCAACCAAATGTTATTCCAAATACGAGAACTATTCCTCTTAAAAAAATACAAAACTCGGCAGCTCGGCTAGGATCCGGATTTTGAGTAGTCTTTTAGCAAGGTTTCGCGTCTGAATGGCTGCGCTGCAGGAACGACTGAATGATATGTGAACGATATGATTGGTTGGACTTGCCCTTGGGCAACTTCTGCCAGGTAAACGGGGAATAAGATCAGCCACCTGTCCCCGGTTTATAGGCTAGATTAGTCAAAGAACATGCTGATTTCGCTTACCTTTTATTTTATGTCATGTACATGTACACTAGAATAGCACTTTCCAAATGTACTTATCAGTATGTATAGTAATTCAAGTTAGTATACAACTAACGAATGGGCTTCTTGTGATAGTCAAATCTATTACCGAGGTGGGCTCAAAATGATTATTACCCGAAGCGTAGCTGAGGGTAATAGTCATTTTGAGCCCACCGAGGTAATAGATTGCCTATCACAATCAAGCACATTCGTTAGTTGTTTTATATCACTCATCAATATCAGTGATTGTGTTCAGCTTATAGCAAAATAAGTGAAAATCTCTTGAATATTTCATAAAATCGCTTGTAAATTTTGATATAAAAATCAATCGACATTAATGAAGCCAGATGAGCCTCCAGAACCTGGGCGCATCTAATACGCTTAAAGTCATTGTTATTTTGCGCATACAATCACAAAGACGCAAAACCGAGTGCGCACCAACGCGCTGGCAGTTGCGCACATACGCAATGAATGCGTGCTAACGCTCCCACGGATGTGCTTATTGGCTGTCTTGGCGTTCTTCTTCCTAGGGTGTTAGTTTTTACCAGCAATGGCAATCACGTGACTAGAACGTGTGCGCCATAGAGCACTGCACAAATTTGATCGCGTGTGCATTTTGCTTAAACACATGATCTATGGGACGAACGCGTAACGAACTTTTAGTGTTAATTTTTTGCTAACAGCCCGGTCAAGTGATTGCGCGGGGATTGCGCGTGTTGTCCAAAACTATCATTTGTCAAATACAATGGTAAAACGATCTTATGAGGGATATAATACGTATTATATCCCTCATAAGATCGTTTTACCATTGTATTTGACAAATGATAGTTTTGGACAACACGCGCAATCCCCGCGCAATCACTTGACCGGGTTGTTAGCAAAAAATTAACACTAAAAGTTCGTTACGCGTTCGTCCCATAGATCATGTGTTTAAGCAAAATGCACACGCGATCAAATTTGTGCAGTGCTCTATGGCGCACACGTTCTAGTCACGTGATTGCCATTGCTGGTAAAAACTAACACCCTAGGAAGAAGAACGCCAAGACAGCCAATAAGCACATCCGTGGGAGCGTTAGCACGCATTCATTGCGTATGTGCGCAACTGCCAGCGCGTTGGTGCGCACTCGGTTTTGCGTCTTTGTGATTGTATGCGCAAAATAACAATGACTTTAAGCGTATTAGATGCGCCCAGGTTCTGGAGGCTCATCTGGCTTCATTAATGTCGATTGATTTTTATATCAAAATTTACAAGCGATTTTATGAAATATTCAAGAGATTTTCACTTATTTTGCTATAAGCTGAACACAATCACTGATATTGATGAGTGATATAAAACAACTAACGAATGTGCTTGATTGTGATAGGCAATCTATTACCTCGGTGGGCTCAAAATGACTATTACCCTCAGCTAGCTTCGGGTAATAAGTCATTTTGAGCCCACCGCGGTAATAGATTTGACTATCACAAGAAGCCCATTCGTTAGTTGTATAGTATAGTATGGTGAACCCTTCTTTCTTTTATTTAAATTTTTAACAGCGCATAGACGCATACGTGATATTCGCGTTATAAATACATTATTATTATTATTATAGGTTTCAGTTTAATTTATAATGCATTCAATTCAAATTTAATATAATAATGGATTATCAGTACTATAACTCATAATCATCAACACTACAATATTGCCTTACCTTCTACATAGGGATCTGCAAGACTTCTCTCGCAGTAGTGGCCAGTATAGCCGGATGCACAGGTGCATGTGAAACTGTTGATAGCATCTATACAGGTTGCTCCATTACGACATTGTGAAGGGTAACAGTTGTCCGTGACTGGAAATAAATATAAATATCGTGAGTGAGTTGAGAAACAGTAATAGTTTACAAACAAGCTCGAGCAGAAACATGGTGTCAAATCATTCGTACAGTCGGATGCACAGGCATGGGCGTAGGGGGACGTTCTTCTCGGGGGACGTTCTTCTCTGAGAATTTTCCAATTTTCACCTGACAAGCAAATACAAAAAAATGGTGTACATGCAAGCTCGAGCAGAAACCTGGTGAACAATCAATCGCAATAGAAGCGTGTATAATTATCCGAATGATCCGATCCTGGTGAAGTCGTTAATACCACCTATACAGGTGGCCTCATCCAGACATTGTGGTTGGTAACAGTTGTCCATAAATGCAAAATAAAAGGTCGAGTTGAAATTTTACCTACATACAAGCTCTAAGCAGATAATGGTTTTACTGCAGATGTAGGTGGCACTGTTTATTACCGTCTTTGAAAGAAGCTTTAATCTGACCTGCAATTGGAAACAGTTTGTCCATGACTGCAAACACAGGGTAAACCAGATATTGTGTCCACGTGTTCGCCCAGGCTTGGTGTCAATCGCAACATTGAATCAGTGTCGTAGCTACGGACGGGAGGGTCACATGAGATGGTGTGGGGGGATGGGGCTTAGGGCATGCCCCCAAATAGTTTGACAAAAACAATTCAAACATATTTCCGGGTGCCATCTCCCCTCCCCCAACCAGTCCGACAGCGCTAGACACTGCACTATAACATTCTCGCGTCAAGTTAGCTTGTCCGCAGTTGCCAGAGCTGCTGTATACCCAGGATTACCTAGAAGCCGTGAACTGCCGTGAATGCCAGAGCCAGTGTGCAGTACTAGACGAGACTAGTGTATAGTGACCCGAGAACAAGAAGACGCTTAAATATACTAACGAATACTATAGGCGAGGCTTAGCTAGCGTTAAAGTTATGAATTATAAATTAAAACCAGTACAAGATAATTAACTATAAACATGCTAACCATAATTCATAGAAACGAACACAATACATTCAAATAGTATTGTTAAACAGGTGGGTATTGAGTTATTTCTGGAAATATTCTATTTTGAGTGCCAGACGGATAGATAATTAAATTTCATGGAAATTTCATATAAATAATATTTGTAAAGTTATTTTTCGCAATATTGGTATTATTAATAGATTAAAATTTCACCTCCCCTTAGCATCCTTACTTATGTTGTATTCATCTTTGATATTACCATACTTAAATTATGGTATTTTGACTTGGGGTAACACCCACGTTACGTTATTAGATAAATTGTTATTATTGCAAAAGAAAGCACTGCGTATTATTTTTAATATGGCCCCACGCTCCCACGCAGACTCGCTATTTTTAGATAATATATTAAAAAGTAAGGACTTATATTTATTTCAACTCGGTCAGTTTATGTATAATTATAACAACAATACTTTATCTGCAATTTTTGATGAAATGTATTTAAAAAATCAATTAGTTCATAAGTACCCAACACGACATTCGGGAGAATTCCATTTGCCCTTATTAAGAACGTTGTTAGCTCAAAATACATTTATTTATACTGGTCCCAAATTTTGGAATACTCTCAGTGATTATATTAAAAATGCAACTTCATTTAATTTGTTTAAGAAAAGGATTAAATTATTATTATTACAATCTTATAAACTCCTAGTTAGTCAATAACAGGTCATCATTTATATGCTTGTGTTATTGTTCACTAAAAAATTGCCTTCCATATTCTTTGATTTTTTTGTATTGAGCGCGCTTATATCACTTATACTCGTATGCGTGAACAGTTCTTTCTATCCATATCCAACCATCCTTTCTCTTCATGTTACCTCCATGCATGTTACTTTCACATCTTTTCATTCACTCTTAATTTTATGTATTTGGCATCCTGTGCTATCTTGTGTTATGCACGTTGTGTTGTGTTGTGCCGTATTGTTTTGTTCTGCTCATCGAAGTCTCTGTCGGCCCACATCTTTATTTGTTTTTAGTAATCTTTACTGGAAGCAATTTTCAACTCAAATGTACAATTTATTGTTAATTACAAACAAAATACGTTTTAAAGTATAATTTGATTTGATTATGAATTATGATTTAATTGCTTTATTATTACCCGAGGGGTCCACAATCTACAAGCATTGCTTTTTAGTGGATCCCTCCATTTCCAAATATATTATTTACCATATATGATTCTAGTTTTCATTGTACAGCATTTCAATTTATTTCACACATGTAAACCTTGTATTTTTTGTACAATGCTATGTATTTGAATTTGTTGGAAATGAAATAAACAAAACTTAAACTGAAACTGAAACTGATAGGTAGAGGGAGATCAAACATGCCAATGTCTTGATTTTCATTTCCGATTTCCAAAATTATCTAACGATAGTCATTACATCATATTTGCATTAGTTTACACTAATTGCTGCGGGATGAATTGACTTACATTTGCATATGACACCAGCATCTTCCGAGTGCCCGCAGTTGGAATGGTCGCCGAACGTTGCTCCCGAACAATCAAGCAAACGGCTCAATTGGTTATTACAACTGAGGCCATGGAGCCTTCTAGTTGCAGTGCCTTCCCCGAAGAAAGCGTCGTTCTTCTTGGAATGCCGTTCCTCGTAGCCAAGTTGCCTGCACACGACGTCGGCCGCTGCGTCATTAAACCCGCCGTCGCAGACAGTGACCCAGCTAGCGGTATTGTCCTCGTATACCTCGATTCGCCCCATGTAGTGAGCCGTCCTTGTGGTTGAGATGCCTTGCAACCGTACATCCCCTGAAATAATTTGTTTGTGAGATAATGAAAAACTGAGTGTAAAATTTGCAAGAGCATACAATTTTAATGGCAGAATAAACTTTATTTGATCAAAATTGGTTTAGAAACGGCTGAAATATATCCAGTTGGAATAAATCTGAGGCCAAGATTGATTCAATGATTTTGTAAAACATTTTTTAAATGCTTTTTCCACTTTTTCCAAATTTTTCAAAACGGGTTTTTAAATAGTTGTTGATGATCTCTCTATTTATTCATCATTTTAGCAAAACATCACATGTATATTTTGGTATGAAAGATGGTTGACACCAATGCTTTTTTAGAGAGCGGCCTCTTTTTTTAATGATAACAGGCTTTTTACATATTCGTTTGTAATTATCTATACGTAACTATTAGTTTGTAATGTTATTGTGCAGGTTTTGGTTACTAAAACTCGGCCTTACCTAAACTGTACTACCCCTTTAAAACAGAATTTCATTTAAATACGACCAACATTAGCCCTTTGTGCAAGGCATGAGCATCATTCAAAGACACTCGCTGTATTGGCTAATCCCATTCATCGCGTACAACATGGAGGCTGCCATTGATGTTTTTGAAACTCGGATCGCTCAAAAAGTGTGACGTCAAACCCGAACTACTCTTTTTGTTGGCTTACGTTTTGTCTTTAAGGCACAAGTTGTGTTTGTGAACAAACCCTGCGAGCTGCGAGAGCTAACAAAAAGAGGCCGAGCTTGTTTGTTCGGGTTTGACGTAGCATTTCAGCGCGAACAATTCAAAATCTGGGTTTTAACCAATATAATGGCAGCCTCCATGCTGTACGCGATGAATGGGATTAGCTCATACAGCGAATGACTTTGAATGGTGCTCCTCCTTTGTTCAGAGGGCAAACATTGGACGTATTTGCAAATTATGTTTCAATGTGTAGAGAACTTAATCAAATGTAAATAGATAATGGGGAAAAAGGGTACCACCACCCAAAAATAATATTCTTATTGAAGAAAGGTAACATTTTTAGTATTCCATTCCATCATCAAGTTCACAAAAATATGTTTCCAGAAAGAAACAAAAATAATTGGAAACGCATCACCATTCTAAAGCATGCGTTCATGCGGTCTGAATTAGGCAGACTGCTATGTGTGCGGTGAATTGCAATGTGTGAAGAACGAACAAATCTCCCGGGAATCTATTGTTTACAAACGTGCGCGTGAATAGCATTGGCGCACTCGCAAATGGTTGGCCCGTATGGAACCAGGAATTAGCAGTGGTTCCGTAAGTGGTGGAAATTAATTGCTTTGTTTATGAATTACTGTTGGGTATCTATTTGATATCACAAAACGGTACCAAAACATATAATAATGTGTTGTTCTTTGCCTGGTGATCCCCTTTAACATGCAACCATTTAAAATTAGCAATGCCAAAATTGCGTTGTGCACGAGAGATACATATATTGATCAACACTATAGGCGTACCCAGGGGGGGAGTCCCCCTTGATGAAAAAGGGCTGTTTGGGGGGGTTCACCCCCCCCCCCCTTACAAAATTAAAGTGGTCTCGACCATCATAACCAATGGTCACGGCCCCCGAAAACAAAGTGGTCTCGGATCTCGGACTCGGCTTCGAAAAATCTTCACCGACACCCCCCCCCCCCCCTCGAAAAAGTCCTCACCGACACCCCCCTCAAAGAATCTTCAACGACAACCCCCCCCCCCCAACGAAAATTCTTCACCGACACCCCCCCCCCCTCGAAAAAGTCCTCACCGACACCCCCCTCAAAAAATCTTCAACGACACCCCCCCCCCCAACGAAAATTCTTCACCGACACCCCCCCCCTCGAAAAAGTCCTCACCGACACCCCCAACGGAAATTCTTCACCGACACCCCCCCCCCTCGAAAAAGTCCTCACCGACACCCCCCTCAAAAAATCTTCAACGACACCCCCCCCCCCCAACGAAAATTCTTCACCGACACCCCCCCCCCCCCCCTCGAAAAAATCCTCACCGACACCCCTCCCCCCTCGAAAAATGTTCACTGGCAACCCCCCCTCGAACACTTTGGTTAACGAAATAACCCCCCCCCCCCCCCCCACGCCACTGATCAACACAGTCACAAAGAGAGCTAATTTCGTCTTTTCCAAATCGTTGTCAAACTGACTGATTTGTTTTAATCAGTGCCTTCCCTGACCATGCCACTGACCACTGAACAGCGTGGTGTTCTCGAATTACTGAGTGGAATCGTTCTGGTCCAGAATCTCCAGCAAGTTGCAGTAATGAGGCTATTCTTCATCATTTCCCCGATCGTGATGTACCCTCCATATCAACAATTTTGATTATCGTACGAAGTTTGAAATGGAAGAGACTAGTCTGAATTTAAGCAAGGGTTCTGGCCGGAGAAGGACCGGAGAAAGTCCAGCAGGTGCTACACGACAACCCCCATGTTTCATTCTTTGCATTGCCACCATTATTATTATTATTATTAAACATAATTGTTTTCTTTTAGATTAAACTCTCGTACGCAAACTACTTATTAAACTACTCTTTTAAAGTCATTCATATGCATTCATGCACGACGCTACCATATCACATTCTCCTCTTTCTTACTTTCTATTCGGCTCTACACCTCTCTAACTTCTACCTTTCCTTGTTTCACCGCTGTTGTCAATTTGAGGACTTGTATAACTGAACGTTAGTATATTCTTGCTGTATAATATAATGTTTTTATATCATTTTGAATTGTTTAGATTATTGTAATAGTGTTTAATGTGCATAATTATAATGGCCCGGATTCACAAAGGAGGTTTGTACAAACCATGGTTTAAACCATGGTCTTCATCTACGGAGTGCTGCTCAAGTAAAACAGTTTCTAATTTGTAATGATATGACGGTTAGTGCTTGCTAACTAGCAAATTTCACCCTCTGAGCAGACAAACATTCAGTTGGTGCATTTAGTAAATGTGTAGCATCAACCTTGTTAACAAGTAATGAGTTTACATTCTTTCTCCATCAGTTTACAAATGGCACTCCATAGATGTAGACCATGGTTTGTACAGACCTCCCTTGTGAATCCGGGCCAATATGTTTAAGAGTAATGTGTATTTTTAATGTATATATGACTATTATTGTTATTGTACCAATGTACCATGATCATTGTTGTTCTTTGGACCTTTGTATCATGTCATTTATACCGGAAATAAATAAATAAATTAATTAATTTGAAAAATTGGTATCAAGCGGACGAGTATGAATTCATCTTTTAAATGAGCAACACAAAATAGCAGTATAAACTCATATTTCTTATTATTGGTAGACTTGGGTTCCGTTTTCGGCCGTTTAAGGCCGAGTAAAGAGCGAAACTGTGAAGTGATATTCGCAAACTTATTGCACTGACATTGTACACAGTTATAACTTTCCAATGGATAAATTCAAATTTGAATAGTTCTATCGTGTATATCTTTTTAACGGAAGGGAAATTCGAAAAAACGAAACCGATTCCATGCTCATTTTGGTAATACGAATACTACCAGGTATAACATGTACTGTAAGGCCAGATACCTTACCATTTAAATACACAGCGTTATCGTCGATTTCGCAAAAGTCTCCGCTGAATCCGGAAGGACATGTGCAGGTGAACGAGTTGGAACTGTCTGTGCATGTCGCGCCGTTCAAACAGGGTGGTGGAGTGCAGTTGTCGGTATCTGTAGAAATATAGTAAAAATTTAAAGGGATCTATTAACCTGTTGACATGTGCAAAAACTGACCAAGGGTTGATAAAACGGCATTTCTGTGATATGATATGTCCACTGATGGATGTGAGAAAATGCCATGGTAAATGAATGTAATATGACTGAGTAATTAGCAAAATACTAAGTGGTATTCGCAACTCATTGCACTGACTTTGTACACACTTGAGATTATCCACAAGAGCCTTTGAAATCCGAACACTTCAATTATTCATATGTTTAAAACGAAAACTAAATTTGGAAAAACCAAAACCTGTTCCATGCTATTATTGGTAAAACGAATACAATGGTATGTTTCAGAGTTCTAAGTAAGTTTTGTGGAATTTGATAATGTTACTATAGATCGCTTTAACCCTAAAAAGACTGGGGGCTGATTTAGCCCCCCCCCCCCCCCCCTCCCCCCCTCCACTATTACTTCGCAACGCTTAAATATATTACGGTGTCACTTCATGACCTTTTTCCTTAAAGTCTTGCGCAACTTTTGATACCAAATTTGCGTACACCGGGTCAACGATCCATGTGTTATGTAACATTTTGCGATCGCGTGTCACAGAAAATTCGATTATTTTCTAAGTCTTCCATGTATATAACATACACAGTTTTTACATGCACCTTATATGTTGCAGTTTTACACCCATCTTTTCACAAGTAATGTTAGTATTCCACATTGGCATGGTAAAAAAACTTATTGAATTTTCATTTTCATAAAACAATACAATATATAGAGAATAATACAAAGAAAAACAAAGAAAAACAAAGAAAAGGATGAAAACAAAGAAAATACATAGAAAACGGTAAAACTAAATCAATTTTCATGATTATCCTGTTGTTTTTATCAGAGATTGGGTAAATTAATATAATCTTAGCATGTATACTGCACCAGGAACACAATTTTGTTTGATAAGAATCACCAAATATAAAGAAAAGTGCACAAAATACAAAAAAATACAATTTTCGCATAATTAACTAGCTCTAATTAGCATATTATAATTAAAACAAAAAAATTAACTATGCATTATTGTAGAGCTCATGGACATCTATCACCATGCCAATTTGGAGTCGATCGGAGTTTCGATTGCCGAGAAAACTACAAAAACTACAAAAAAAATACAATTTTTGCATAATTAATTAGCTCTAATTTAATAGCATATTCTAATTAATTTTTTTTTTAACTACACAATATTGTAGACGTTATGGACATCTATCACGATGCCAAATTTGGAGTCGATCGGAGTTTCGGTTGCCGAGATCTTAGGGGGGGGGGCCCTTTTAGCCCCTCCCCCCCCCCCCCCCCCCCCTCAAGTCGCCTCAAAGTTTCGCAGTATAATATCTATATACCGGTACAAAAATGGTGTGTGAAAAATTTAAAATAAATCATCAGAATATGTTTTGTTTTGTTTTAAACTACAAAATTCGACCATCCCTTTAATAATAATACACATGCCCATGTACATGATGTGCTAGCTACATTTCATTCAAAATGTCAAAACAAAAAAAATTTCCATATCGAGTAATGAACATTATGCAGTGAGATTTAAAAGAAAGTTGACATTTATATTCCTGCCATAATTGCTAGGTGCGTCATATGAATGACGGAATGCATTCAGAAAGCATTGCTCCCAAAGGAGCTTCTTCTGCACGTCACGTGCGGATTGATTTCAAGTGTGTGTCCAATGATCGGGGTAATAATCATTTATAAATGGTTAAAGGGATAGTTGAGTTATGGTATAGTGGGCCCTACAAATTTGAAAGAGCATATAATTTTAATTACAGAATAAACTTGATTTGATCAAAATCGGTTTAGAAATGGCTGAAATATCCATAAACTGAAACCATTTGTAATAATTGTGGGGCCCCACACTTATTCGATTATTTTGAACCAGCCGTTAAAGAAAAAATTAAAATGCTTCCTCTTTTCCAAAATTTACAGAAGAGGTTTTTAAGTAGTTGTTCACTATTTCTCTATCTAATCACCATTTCAACAAAATATTGCAACAAAACATGCAAAATATTTTATTTAAAATGATTGAAACCAATGAGTTTTTAGAGAGCGCCCTTTTCAGTTTTAAAGGCTCGTTTTGACTGATTACAGGCTTTTTACTTAGTCATTTGTAATTTTGTATTCCTTTCGAGCATGATGAAATTGTAACTGTTAGTAATGTAATGGTGTAGGTTTTGGTTACTAAAATTCAGTTTGACCAAAACTGTACTCCCTTTTTTTAACCAAAACTCAACAATCCCTTTCATATTAGAAGCTATTTTCGAACATTATTATTTGTGTAACCCCGCCCCACTATATATATCAGTTCGATTGCCTATGCTGCAGAACGGCCCGTGGAAATTGTACAACATATGAACAAATTTTGATTGCTAAAGGAATTAAACAGGACACTGGAGTAAAAATGTCTCCATGAAATTGAGGGAAAGTTTTCTTACAAAATCATAGCTCCTGTCTGTCTTTGCCATTCATATACTGCAAGATGGGGTCCATTATTTATTGATTTGGAATGCCTTTCTTTGTTGGTCTTCAATTTAAAAGCACTCATTATTTTAGTTCTTTAGAAGACAGTCATATCATTACGTAAGTCACTATTGTTGATATTGGTCTTGCTGGGATCTTGATTTATTCTTTCCCGGTAAAACTTTATTGAAGAATTCGATATATTACATGGTTTGATAGACATGTTGAACATTAAACGGATATGTTACATAACGCACTTACATTCGCAGATAACTCCGGCATCATCCTGGTGTGTACAGGTAGTGACGGTCCAATCTGCTCCAGGACACTCCGTGATATTGGTCAAGCCGTCCTGGCAGGCTAGGGCAGAAAACCACATCGGCCCGTAGCCCTGGCCGAAGAACGCGTCGAGTTTCTTACTATCTCTCTCTTCGTAGCCGAGCTGCTTGCAAACGACACTGGCAGCTTTATCATCGAAGTTGTTATCGCAGATGGTGCCCCAGTCTCCGTTGTAGTAGATCTCAATACGTCCTTCATAGTGCACGCTGCCACCGGACAGGCGCACATCTCCTGTCGATCGGAAAGATAATAACAATGTTAATGATAATAGTAATAATACAAACAATAGTAATACAATAGTAATGCAATGATAGTAATACACATGTACAAATAACATAGTAATAATAATATTAATAATAACTGTAACATTAATTATACTAATAATATAAATAATAATACTAATAATAATAACAATAATAATTGTAACAATGATGTTATTACTACTACTACTACTACTACTACTACTACTACTATTATTATTATTACTACTACTACCACTTTCTTATACTAATAATCAAAATCATAATGATAATGATAATAATAATGGCAATAATATAATTTGAATCAATTTGTGTTCAAACATATATCAAACAAACAAAACAATTATTTAATTCACACAATACTTCGTCTTCTTTTGTTTTGTTTTGTTCCGTAACATAGTAACGGAAATATGTCTTAAAAGATTGCATTAGAAAAGGAATGATCAGAAAAACGTCTGAAAATCAAGAGTTAATTATTATATTTATGGTAATTCTCGTCCATGTTAGAACTTGTTTTGTATTCGATGTTATGAAGGTTAATCACTTACGGTTGTGTTATGCATTTGATAATACAGAATAAACTTAGTGATAGGTCACACGTTATCCTCAATTACAATTAAAATGTTTCGGTCACAGCCACTTAACACAGGACAGTGTGTTTTCATCGAAAAGAACACCTCATATTGTTCAAATATTCGGCGCCGTCCAGTGTAGCTTTTTATTTTAAATTTTTGCTAAAGTGATGATTGATATTTGAAATTGACCAATCTGTTCCATTGCTGAACACTGTAATCCATTATGAATGAATGAATAACTTTATTACCAATGTGTTCAAAGATAACAATATAACAATCATACATGAATATAAGAAATGTTGACAGACAAACAAATTAGTAAAAGGACCCTACAGAAATAGCAACTATTGCTATTGGGACGTAGAACCCTATGTACATGAATAGACGATATGCTTACATTATTTTGACTAAGGCAAGAAACTATGATTAAATAACATTAAATAACATTATACTGGTCCAATACAAACAAGTTTATAGGCTATAAACGGCACCACTAATAAATTACACCCCATTTCCGTCCCAAATGTATATTATATGTATGTTTTTAGAAGCGATTCGTTCTGGTCTTCTGGAATTAATTATAATCGTAATAGTTAGAGAATTTGATGTCAAATGCACTACCGAGGAACGTGAAACTTTATAATAATACTCACATGTCTTTAGACCCTTTGATCATTAAACAACAAATTGATTTTACTAAGACCAATATTTATAGAAAGTTTTCGTTTCAAATGTTTAACAGATACATAATCTCTGGGAACACAAGTGTAAGGCCGTTTTAACACTTTATTTTACTTTACTTAAAAATGCAAATATCAACTACCTTATACACAGACAGGTTATTCACAGTCCCGACTGAATGAACACACCGTGGCTCACAGTGTGTTCACAGTGTGTAAACGCACGTTATTATGACCTTGCAAATTGGGAGCACTTAAATCATGGAATCAAACCAGATTAAAAGTGACTTTATTTTTTTCCAAAAAGTAATATTAGAGACATCAACCGATCTTGACTATAGCCAAAGACACTTCAAGGGGAAGACTGGACACTGCGCCGGTTTTGTACAGCGATCGATGAAACGCAGAATTTCGTACATGGGGAAGGGCGCCCCTAGCGTTGGGTAGGTAAACTTCTTGTTGTTTTCGCGCGTAGCCATTGAAAACACAATAGGGAACTGGTAGTGAAGTATCAAATTCCTTCTTATTTTTGCTTTTTTATCTCAAAATGTACACCAAATAATAAAAGGAGTTTGTTTCTAAGTTTGTCTGTTTACAGGTGAAAATTTCCAAGAAATATTTAATAGTAGACATGTAGAATCAAGTCAACATTCACGTACAAGTTTCTTTGCTTGCTGTTAAAAACGAACTCGTCATCAAGATTGTTGCAGTTACCTGTGTCATGGTTTGAAATCAAAATAGTAATATTTATTTAAATACCTCTTTTCTCTTTATATGAAGAATTGTTGTTAACAAGAGTGTCACATCTGAAACACAAGCATTTTGTTAACTGTCACATCGAAAATGCGATGCCTCAAAAAATTGGGTAGACCTACACTCTTACAGCTAGAATTTGGGTGGAAGCAAGGGTATGGCCGCACGGCAGCTGGAGGGGGGGGGGGGTCCCCTAGAAATCTGTTTTGTTTTTGGTGTTTTTTTTTATAGTTAGTGTGCCACAGCATTTCTAGTTCTGAATTTAAAATCTCCATGTGGGAAAGCTGCCAGAAAGCTGGTCATGTTATTGTAGACACATACACACACAAACACATGACACATCAACATACATACATGTACTATGTAGGCCTACAAACATACAAACACATACACATACTATCACATAATTATACATACACAAATGTATACAAACACACACACAAATGCACAGACATACAAACACAAATATACACACACACACCAACAAAATAAACGATGCAATGAGATCTCAGTTTGATCTAAATTTTAATTACACCTTAAATTAAATAACTGCCTTTGTTACCTACAATTTTTAAAGATATCAAAGCTAATTTATATTATATAATGGCAAGGATTCATAAAACGTTCTGTTGATTAACTATATATATGGTCATTTTCACAATCAATAGTATAAAAAGTGGTACAAAGGGTTACATTTTAGAATTGATAATTTGAAAATTCTTCAAAAAAGTTTCTTGGTATTGAAATTGTATGGAACAATACGTTTTGGAGCTTAATCTTATTCTGTTTTCATTCACCATGGATACATAATTGTTCGAAATAGCCCATTATATGATGCATCAAAACTGTTCAACATTCTACCTATTCATTTACGAATTATACACGACGTTAAGATATTTTAAAAAGGAAATAATGAAGCTAACCATACTAGATTTATAATTCAATGATTGTTATACTCATGTACTTATGCCTTTTGGTTTCCTCGTTCATTCTGATTAATATTTGTAAATTATTATTACCCCTATCTTTGTAAATATGTTTTTTCTGTTTTTTTTCTTTCTCTTAAATAACCTGTTTGTAATGTATATTTTGTATTATTTTATGTATCTTATGTATTTCAGTATTCTTTTATGTTTCACGGCCCTGCTGAAAAACAGCTTGTAGCTGAAAGCGGGCATTTTATACCGTGTTTAAATAAAATAAACAAACAAACAAACAATAAATGGTCATGTGTCATGAACTCGCCTCCCAAATAGGGTGGCACCGTTACATTTTGGGATTTTTTCCAAACATTTTCTTAATTTGTTTCAAAACTACAAAACCTTTCCTAACAAATTTGATATCATTTTAAAGAACTACCAGAATTCTATCTGTATACAAAGTTTCAAAGGTACACCTCTTTCCAAAATGGAGATACAGCTATTTTCGACCTGCTCGCCATTGTTCCCTATTGTGTTTTCAATGGCTACGCGCGAAAACGACAAGAAGTTTACCTACTCAACGCTAGGGGCGCCCTTCCCCATGTACGAAATTCAGCGTTACACAAAATCCCCGAAGTGTCCAGTCTTCCCCTTGTAGTGTCTTTGCTATAGCACTTGTGTTAAGTTTTGGTTCTCTTTTAACAATTTTAACTTTCGTATAAATGTATTTTATAGTATGTAAGCATTAATTAGGTAAACTTATCTATTGCAGTATTTCATTGTATTGTAAATCATGTACATTTCGTATTTCAATGATCTGTCTGGCATACTTTATTTTATGATGTACATATATACGATATTGTTTTTTTGGTAAATAAACTTCAAACTTCAAACTTCAATCATGATATCAATTTCGTTTTAAGATTTTTGAAAATGATATGTGAGATTTTCAAAGAAAAATGTTGAATAATGGTTAGTGAAAACAGAAACAATCTATGTCTGATTTTACCCCGATCATTCGCGTGAAGTATCCGAATTCGGATATTCTTGACTGCGGTCGAAAGCGTCCATAGACGCTTTCTAATTCAATCATAAATATCTCCATAATTAGCGAGACATTTGGAAAATCAAAACCCATTTCATTCTTCTGTCACCATAACCCAAACAACAAGGTACAAGAGAAATGTCAATGAAATGTGCAGCCCCATGACATGCGATCTATTTTGGCGTGAGGCTAAGTGTACTGAACCCGGCGGAGACGGGTGAACAAACGGTGACATTTTTGCCCAATCTCAACGGGGCGCACGGAACTTTCAACTGATATTTTTGCATTTAAAGAATCTGAGGTTCGGATTGTACCACATAAGCCATTTTGTATACTTTTTCAACAAAATCGATATATTGGTTTGGCCAATACAAATGATATGCTTTCGGTCACTTTTCCAATGTTGATATTTGACTGTCATCTATTTTGTAACGCACAGTGGGCTTGACAATATCTGATACAAATTGAATTTACCATTTTCATTATTGTGACACACGAGCAGGTTTATGAGTGATCTATGAAACCAAAATCACTTGGAGCTGTTATACTTCACTTGTACTTTGCTGTTTGGGTTATGGTAACAGAAGAATGAAATGAGTTTTGATTTGTCAAATGTCCCCCTGAATTATTGAGATATTTAAGATTGAATTTAAAAGCATATATGGACGCTTTTGGCAGTACTCAAGTACTCCACGCGAACTATCCGGATTAAACCAGACTTTGATTTTCTGTTTGCACTAGGTAACAATTATTCTTTTTCATATGAAAATCTAACGTATTATTCTTAAGAATTTTACAATGAAATTAGCATATATGTTTGAAGTCTCAAATATAAAGTTAATGGATCACTTTAACCAGTGTTGCAATTGTTCACACAGTGTGTTCATACGTCACACTGCAGTCAAACCTGCTAATGCGATCACCTGTCTATAGCGACCACCTGCTCATAACGACCGCTGTCTGGTGTCCCCCCCCCCCCCCCGAAAAATCATGTGTTAAGCGACCTGCGTAATGCACCCACGTAAAGCGACCACCTGCCTAACGCGACCAGCGACCACCCCATTTAGGTACCGACGCACATATAAATCTGTGTATAGCGACCACAAAATTTGCGCTTTCAGCGACCAATGCATCAACCTGGTTGCCTCTAGTCGCTCAAGGCTCCAATTCTGAGCATGTCAATGCATAAAACAAGCTTTTAAAATGACAATTAACATCAGACAGACGGTCATTAATCACCGACACCAAGAGAATTCGTGCCTTCAGTACCTGATGCTGATACAGAAATGTGTCGTACAAAGGCAGCTCACTCAAAATCACAACAGAATTTGACATCTAACAAATATTGTAATCGCCGAGGCGGGGATTTTCCCACTCTTTTCAATAATAATTCGTGCGCTTGTTACGACCAAACAATGTATCTTGACTTCAGAATTATATAGAAAACTCTACACATGCGCGTAAGCGTAGCTGATTCTCTCATGAGTAAAGAAATGACACATTGACACATTTCAATTTCACTTAAAAATATAATACAAACATTTACTATCATTTAAACTATAATGCCAATATATAATTGTTCAATCTTGTGGTATTTATGCATGCAACAAATACTAAATGAAACTATGGACACGTGCATGTACAGATCCCAATTAATTACAAATGTGCTTATAGGCACAATATGCGACCAGAAATTCAAAATGGCCGCATGACTGTATTAACAGCGTATTCATAATACACACCAGTGCCTGTATTCCATAACCTTGTAAGAAAAATTGCTCACAATAAGCAAATAGTTTAAGAAAAATTGCTTACGTAAGCTAATGCCGAAAGTCGTATTCCAAAACATTTAAAGAACATTTGCTTACAGTAAGCAAATTGCCTTAGCATTTTTTGCTTGCGTAAGAAAACGTATTTAGTCGTATTTTACAGTGTGTCTCAAAAATAATGGTACAGTTGGAAAATATCATAAAGGGGTAGTACAGTTTTGGCAAGGCTTAGCTTTAATAACCAAAACCTGCACAATAAAATTACAAAATAATAGTTATTACTCCACCATGCTCGATATAAAAAGCCTGTTATTATTTTTAAAAGAGCCATTAAAACACAAGAGGGCGCTCTGTAAAAAAAAACATTGGTTTCAACCATTTTTCATACAAATGTATGCATTTGATGCTTTGTGAACATTAACAACTATTTAAAAACCCCTTTTGAAAGTTTTTTTTTTAAAGTGTGAGCATTTTTATAATAAAAAAAAATCAACGAATAAATATGAGGCCTAGATGTATTCCGATTGGATATATTTATTGATATTTTAGCCGTTTCTGAACCAATTTCGATCAAACAAAATATTTCGTGCAGCGCCCTCTATACCAAAACTGAACTACCCCTTTAAGGTATGAAGTTATTTTAAAATATATACATATTTGGTGTCATATTAAAGAACGATAAGCAGGCTTCCTGGTGGTTTTTATTTCAGCTTAACTGGGTTTGTTAGTCTTGAGATATGGTTGTTTGTTTGCAAAATATCAAAATCCACTTTGTGCCATACGTTGTGTGCATTTATTACATGACTTACCAAAATGTAATTATTATGTGAAAATTATTATACAGTATAAACTAGCTTTTTGAGGAGATCTTACCATATGTAATCATTGGTAACCCTCCCAACATCAGCAGTGACAAATAATATTGTACTCTAGCCATTATTGCATCGTTATCATACCATAGAAATTAGTGAGAATACCAAATGTGTGCAATTAATGTCCATCGCCATTTCAGTGCAAATACGCAAATCGGCACAAATGTTTTTATGTTTTTATTTGTATACCATGTATACAATCGGACATAATTCGACATGTAGTTAGCCACCCCGACCGCCGGCCAGCGCCAGTGGCCCCGGCACGGCGGTGCTCGCCTTGCAGTACCGGGTGGGGTGGCTTCAGCTGTATGCCTGTATTACCGGGCTGTTATTGGTGACTTACTTTTTGCGATAGGTTTAGTTTACAACACTATAAGTTCAAGGATGACTTACCTTTTGTTTTTAGGTGTCCCTTGTTATTTGTATACTACTTCAAAGAATAAAATAAGGTTCATCTTCAAATTAGACGGTGTATGTTATCACATAATAATATTTACGTACATGCAACACGGCCGGCCAAGCCTCAATCTTACAGAGATAAGCAAGCTAATAGGTGGCTTCAATTTAAGACAAAAATCATACACTTATATGTTTATGGAATACCAAGCTTGTTTAAGAAAATTTGCTTATATCGAGTTTAAGCAAATTTGATTATAATAAGCAAAACATCTTAGCGGACTTGCTTACCGAAAAGTACGTCTAAAATCTAAGCAAAATTGCTAAGATTTCTTGCTTAAATGTGTATATGGAATACAGGCCCTGGATGATACCATGATACACAGTGCAATACGCAATGTTATACAACTTTTGTACAATGTGTAGCCATTTTGATGCACTTTGATCAAACTGCGATTTACAACATGGACATACTATATATTTTAAAGTGTGTTCACATTGTGACACACTATAATCCACATTTGATACACAGTGTATTCAAGTGTATCAATACGCTGGTAAACAGTTTATTCACATTGTAATACACTGTGTATACAAAGTGATCACACTTTTTAAAGTGCGTTTGATGAACTATGATCAAACTGTGATTCATGGTAAGAACAATTCAGTGTATACACATTGTGATACATTGTAACACACTGTGATACGTTATGTGAGTACACGTATTGAAAACTTGTTTACACTATGTCACAGTGTAACCGCATTTTATTACAGTGATGGCAGTGTGATGTAGTGTGTGGTCAAACTTTGATTAAGTGTGGTCCCAAAGCGCTCGGAGCATATTACCTTGGCTTTAGCCGAGCTACCGCGTGATGGGGCGCTCAAGCATTTCAAGGAATAAATTCCTGCCAAGTACACATTTACTACACATGGGTTAAGATCAGCAAATGTGGATAAAGTGTCTTGCTGAAGGACACATTTGCCGCGACTGGGAATCGAACCCACGACCCTCGTATTTGAAGAGGAAGGCCCGAACCATTATACCACGACACTCAAAATATGAATAAAGACACGTTACGTACCGTTCCATTCTTGCGTACTGAATGACGTCTGCATCAATACGAGCAATAGAACCGTCAGCCCGGATAACGCCATCTGAAAAAAAGAAAAAAAGGATTCATGTTATTTTGTTCGGTTCCATAAAATTGGATTTTATTTGACACAATTGATTCGGTATGATGTGATTTGACTCGATTTTATTCAATCTGACTTAAAGGGATCTAGCAACTTTATCACAGTACATCGTTCAGATGTCTGAGCTCGGTGACATACCGGGGTATGGTATGTGTGCAAGCCGAGCCTAGACCCCTCGATAATGGGATGTCAGGTGCAATCTATGTTGGGTTCCAAATTATGCAATATTGCAGCCAAAATTTAAAAAAATTAAAAAAACGTTGCGTGGTTGTTCGATTTAGGGAGCATCCAAATGATTGGGGGTAGGCCCGGGGCACACCTTAGCCTATGTGCTTCTTTTGACATATTGTTATCTTCCGTTATGTATTGTTTTTGTCAAATCATTGTCAATTTTTACCAAGTCAGTGCTTGATAAATCGCACTTACCACCCGTCATATCATCAAACAACCATGCCCATTCTCTCGGCACACAGCTGAATGCACACTAACAATAGCGCGCGTATTTCTCGTTGTTCAATGCTATGACGTGTAGTAAGTGCGATTTATCAAGCACTGACTTGGTACAAATTGACAAAAATCGGAGCCTGACATGGTGTCCCTCAGAGCGCCCTAAAACAAAAACTACACGACCAAAATTACTGTTCTTGGTATCGTTTTTCATTGGAAAAGATACCCTATCCGATGGACATAATGATTGTGTTACTTTATTTTGGGAAGTGCCCCAATCCGTTTTTGTGGGCCACCCTGTATAGTACATAATTGTACACATCTATCGTTCATATAGTAAACAACTTAACACATCTAATTTGCAGTTGTATGGTCCACTCTAGTCGCAATACTCATTAAATGAGATATTGTAATTTGTTCCTTGATGCACACAATAGACAGTTGTGGAATGACTTGTATCTATAGGCACTTGGCATTCTTCAACAAATTTATTTCTGAGTTTGTTAATATAATACTTCTTTAAGCAGTACAGTTATATGATATTTATTTTCATGCATGATTTGATAAATAACAATCTGCCTCATAAATGTATTGATTATTTTTCATTCTAGTCCCTTTTACGAACTGATGAGAAACTGTTACTTATTTTAGAGATATGTTTTTGTTGAATTGGTAAATACATGAATTTAATTCAATCCAATTCAATGTAATATAGCCTTATATAAATAGAAGCAAAGTTGAAACACAATGAATATCATATTCAGGGCCACATTTACGAAACAAATTACACATGAATTTGGGGAAAATATTAGACGGAAAAGCTTTGGCCAACCATTAAAACAATACCTTTGCAGCGAAAAACAATTATTTAAAAATGATTAACTAAAAATAATTGATTTTAAGTTGTGAAATCTACAATTTCAATGTGTGTACGTAGTGTGAATAAGTTGATAGAATCCTATTAGTTCAGCGGAAATGCATTTTGGTTTGTGTAATTTATTATCATCGGAGCTAACCTCGATGAGCATGTTGCTATTTGTTAGCTCCATTTGTCGATCCATCAAATGTACATTCATTTCAAAATATATTAGTATTACTCTGAACTGTGAATAAATATATTGTAAATTGTAAATATTGAACTGATAATTATTGACACTAAATCCGTTTCATTTCATTTCACTTCATTTCAACACTATGGTTAACGGGTTTAGATGAAAAATGTACAACGAATTGTCGGGAAACCTCCAATAATACAAGCCTTGAAATACTAACAGTAACTACTAGTATGCAATTATAAACTACCAATGTGGCAATAATACATTATATGTTTGCGTATTGTAGCCTGATGAATAAATGGAGGGTTATGATATTCGTGTAACTTAGTCTTGCAAACTAGGTCAAGTTATTTGTTTTACTATTCAATTCGGCACTCAGAGAGCTAAAAGAGAAACGGGACCCCTTTGAAAATCAGTTTCTGCTGAAAGGGCATCCCAACTATTTGTGGAAATAAATAGATAAAATAAAAAAAATAAACATTATGTCATGGGAAGCGTTTAATATACGAGGTTTTAATAACACCATCAGCAACAATCCCTGAAAGAGCACGTAAACACTTTCTACGGATAATCAATTTCATACCGCGTCTGCTTGCAAATGATTGCTCGTTTCACTCATTAAATGAAATTATTCGTTGTTCGTTGATAAATTAATTAAGTGTATTCAGTATATTCAGCTACAATGAAAAACAGCGCATGCATGAACGAAATGTGTAGAACATCCATCGCGACATACAGTATCTGCATAGTATTATCATGATTAATTACATTATTATGAACAATGTTATGATTATTATTTTATTCTTAGCATGACATTTATTATACTTATCATTAGTAGCAGTATAAATATTCGGTTCTCTTATAGCAACAACTTGATTTTCGATCTACAACATGTTTTGTTAGGTAGATATACGTCTGACATTGTTATTTTAGCTTTCCTATGAAAATGTTTATATTTATAAATTAAGTAAACCAATCTATTGTAGTATTTAATCGTTTTGTTAAATACTTACAGTAATTATTTCTGATAATTTTGTCGTACATGTATTTGATTTGATGATGTTTTTTTTTTTGTTGTTAATAAACTTCAAACTTCAAATAACATTATTGTTATTATTTGTATTATTATAAGTATGACCATTAATAATAATAGTAGTAGTAGTAGTAGTAGTAGTAGTAGTATTAGTAGTAGTAGTAGTAGTAGTAGTAGTAGTAGTAGTAGTAGTAGTATTAGTAGTAGTAGTAGTAGTAGTAGTAGTAGTAGTAGTAGTAGTAGTAGTAGTAGTAGTAGTAGGAGTAGGAGTAGTAGTAGAAGTAGTAGTAGTAATAGTAGTACTAGTAGCAGC